>JAEUWL010000646.1:0-141459 GCA_018524415.1 Podaxis rugospora
CTGAAACTATAGTGAAACTACAGTGAATTTCAAAGTGAGGAGTGTCTGTATGGCATCTGGACAACCAGGGGTAGTGAAACAATCAAAATAGCAGAAGGTCTGGATTTGGGGAAAGATGATCATAGATGGGACAGGGGGAACGAAACGTGCAGGAAGGAATTGGTTATTGGACTCTTGATGGAGACTGGGCAGAGGGGTAGTCTGGAGGAATGAGCTTGTGAGGGGGTGTCCAATTGGATTGGGAGGTGAACTGGCTGGTCTGGGCTCACAGAAGATGCCTTGTAACCAGGGCTCAAAAGCTTAATGGACATGAAGTGGGGTCTGTAACAAGTGGACTACAAATATCTGACTCCATCTACTCCCCTTGCTGGAGTTAGACCTTAACACTCTGTTTCAACCTCTTGACCACTCCACTCTGACTTACCTGCTTGTTCATCATGACTTATATCATTACTCATCATTTGTTTCATCTATTCTTAGCTACCCTCACAGTAATATATAAACCCTAGGTAGAGCTCCTGTATTCCTTATGCTTTACTAACTTGTTCTTTTCCCTTTGCTCATCCTCAAGCCTTTGCCTTAGTTGTAACCTGAGTTGATTGGCTCACTCAACACAATCCTGAGGTCAACTGGAATAATGGTTGGATTAAATTCACAAGATGTTCACCAGAGTGCAAAATCAAGTATGAAGACATCAAGATACTAAGATTAAGAAGCAATGGAACACAAGCATCAAAGACAAGACACTGGATATTACTAAAGATACTAATCTACTGGAGTATATCAGGGAATATACATACTTATTCAACAAGCAGAACTTCAACAAACTACCAGAGTACACAGAGTGGGACTACAAGATCAATCTCATGGAAGAAAGCCCATGGGAGTTACTAGCCAAGATTTATCCAATGACAGTCAAGGAGAAAGAGAAACTTCACAAGTTCATTGAGGAGAACCTCTCATTAGGACAAATGTGACCATTAAAATCTCCCTACACATCACTATACTTCTTTATTTCCAAGAAAGACAGATCCAAGCAACTAGTATAGGATTATCAAAGGCTTAACAGTGTTACAGGCAAAGACAAGATGCTACTACCATTGATTAGGGAAATTATAGACAATTAAAAGATGCTAAGTATTTCAACAAGCTAGATATCATCTGGGGATACAACAATGTACATATAAAGGAGAGAGGTAAATGGAAGGCAGCATTTTTGACAAATGAGGGACTGTTCAACCCACCATTATGTTTTTCAGCCTATGTAACTCCCTAAGCATGTTCCAAAGGATGATGAACACCATCTTTAGGAAACTGTTGCAGGAAGGAGTGTTGGTCAATTACATGAATGACTTTGTTATCCCAGAATGAACCCAGCAGGAACTCAAGGACTGGATGATATGTTTTCTCAAGATCACAGACAAACACAAACTATATTTCAAGCAATTCAATTGCATATTTGATGCTACTAAGATACTGATATTAGGAATGGTTGTGGGAGATGGAAAGGTTAAGATAAAAGAAGAGAAGATCATAGCAGTCAAGAATTGGCCTACTCTAACTACAGTCAAGACATAGAAGCTTTTTGGGATTTGTGAATTTCTACCAATGATTTATCAAGGGATTCAGTGATGTCACAGTGTCCTTACATAAACTGAAAGGAGGTCAACCATGGGAATAGGGAGAAACTCAGCAAAAGGCATTTGAAGAGCTAAAATGATAAATAATGGAAAAACTGGTACTAGCACTCCCACAAGATGATGGGAAGTTCTGAGTAGGTCAATGTATCAAAGCATGTGATAGGAGGAGTTCTCTCACAAGAACAAGGCAGAAAATGGCACCCTATTGCATTCCTCTCCAGAACTCTTTCTCCAGCAGAGCACAACTATAAGATATATGACAGGGAACTCCTAGCAATCATTGAGATGCTAAAAATATGGACACAGTACCTACTCAAGGCAAGGAAACCCTTTGAAATCTGGAGTGATCACAAGAACCTCAAGTACTTCCAATCACCCTAATAGATTAATACCAGACAAATGTGGTGGCACCTGAAGTTACAAGAATATGATTTCACACTGAAGCATCTACTAGGGAAGACAAACACCAAGGCAGACATCCTATTCCAAATCATGCATTTTGGAGAGATTGAAGAAGACAAATCAATTACAGTACTCAAGGAGGTGCTATTCCAACAATAGCTATACCAGAAGGAAGCAATTGCTAAAGAAGTCTAGGACAGGAGTTATTCAAAGTTAAAGGAGATGAGGAATATGACAGGACATCAAGAAGGGACAGAGGGAAACCATAGTAAACAAGTGGTTAAAGAAAGAACCAGAATGGATATGGGAACAAAATAGGATTATATATTGAGATGGCAAAATCTATGTACTGAACCACAAGGGCATACAGAGCAAGATCATGAGAAGATATTCTGACCCACCTGATGTCAGACACCCAGGGATCCACAAGATGATGGAACTCATCAAATGGAGCTATTACTAGCCAGCAATGAAGACCAATATTAAAGCCTATGTGTAGGGATGCGACAGCTGCCAGAGGAACAAAGTAATTCAATAGAAGAAGGCAGCTCCACTACACCTCCTTGAAACATCTAAAGAACAATGGCATGAAATCAGTATCAATGTGATCAGACCACCGCCAGAGTCAAATGGAGCAGATGCAATCCTGGTTGTAGTTGACAGATTCATAAAGATGATTTGACTGTTTGTAACAGATATCAACCTTGATTCTATGGAATTAGTGAAGATATACCAAGATCACATTTAGAAGCTCCACAGAGTCCCATGAAAGATTATTAGTAACAAGTGACAGAGGACCACAGTTTGCATTGGCCTTCATGAAGAGTCTGTGTTGGGCAACAGGAATGGAGCAGAGTTTATCAATAGCCTTCTATCTCTAAACTGATGGCTAGACAGAGTGGGTTGACCAGAAAATTGAAACCTTCCTATAAGCATATATCAACTACACATAGAGTGACTGGACAGATTGGCTATCCACACCTGAGTTTCAGTATAATGACAAGGTTCACAACAGCATAGAAAAAACACTATTCTTCCTGAATTATGGAAGGCATCCATGGAAGGGAGATATCACAACTGATTCACTAACACTGTCAATCATGGAGATTCTCAAGAAGCTCACAAGCTGCCAATCTTGGGCTAAAGAACTATTGGAAAGCAAGAGACATAACATAACAAAGTAGTATAACAGAAGAATAATGCCAAGCAGGTATTATAAAGAAGCAACCAAGGTATAGCTTGAAGGGACAAATATAGCAACTAATTGACTGACAAAGAAGCTGGATCATAAATGCTATGGACCATTTGGAATACTCAAGAGAGTAGGATTGGAAGCATACCTATTAGAGTTACCAGAAAGATAGGTCATCCATGATATATTTAACAAGGCATTACTAATGCTATACCAGCCACTAAAGTTTTTAATCAGCAAGCCAGCCCACACCACTACTAGAACTAATAAATAGGGAAGAGGAATATGAAGTAGAAGAGATCCAAGAACATTGCAGGAGAGGCTGAGGAATGCAGTATCTTGTATACTGGAAGGAGTACAGTAATGAGCATGGCACATAGATAGCTGTGGGGTTGAGGCCATCACTGGTCTCATCCCCATCCAACTTCACCTCTTCAGACTTGTGAAAAGGTGCTCCCTTCGCTACTACACCCTTCCCCCTTCCCACCCCCTCAAACTCCTCATGCATGACATTAACCTTCTCAAAGCGTGCAATTCCAAACAGCACTCTATGGTGCTTGACTTTGTCTCAGATGCCTAGCTGGTCACGGACCAGTTCCAGCGTCTCCACCCATGTGCCAAACCTGGCCAGCGCTTGCTGGACTTGTTTAGTGATCAAATCAAATTCATCAAGTGTCCTGACCCTTCAAAAGAAGGTGCCATGACACTTCATCTCACCAATGCTTCCCATGCTCAGGACCTTTCCTTCTCTTCACCTGTTTTCTTAGTAGTTTCCACAGACAGTTTGGTTCCTTTGGACTCTTCCCTTTCTGCCACATCCACATTTCTTGTCTTCAATTCTTCTGCCTCAGACATTCTTTCCTCTGCTGTTCATCCTTGCAGTGAAGTCACCTCTTCTGACTTGGAATCATATGCTCTCCATCTCACTCTCTTTTCTTCTATCTCACATGCTCATTCTCGCAACATCTCCTCTATCATCATATTTACAGATTCCATTTCTTCTGCTAAACATTTGTTTTCATACAGCCTTCATAGCACTCATCAAGATGCCATAGTGGTCGCTCCTCTCCTCCACTCCTGGCTCTCCTCCTCTCTTCTTAACCATGTCCACTTCTGGGCTATTCCCTCTGTCATGGTTGGTTCATAACCAAGTGTACAAACTTGCCAAGTCACTATGGCTCCCTAACAATCATCACCAGCCAATCTGCACCTCACTTGGGTTCATTTACAACCATTACACCAAGTTTTGCCTTGAAAAATGGCAAAATCTTATGAATAACCTAGCCTACTATGGTCATTCATGGCTCAGTCTTGTCGATGGAGCTGAAAACCCTCTCTAGCCCAAGTACGCCAAAGGCAGCACTTGGCTATCTTCATCACTTAGCCAAAATGCTCAATTATGCGCACACTTTACTTGATGCATTACCAATCATGCACCCATCAGCACTTTCCATCAGTGCTTTTTCCCTGGGTGCCACATCACATCATGCCCATGCAGAGAACCACTTGAAATGTGCAACTACATCCTTGACAAATGTGAATGCTTCAACTATTCCTGTGGATTCTGAGATGGTTTCTACTGGCTCATTGGTTTCCTAGAAGACAACCTGGCTGCATTCTCCTTTACTGACCAAATACAAGGACCTATTACCCAAGAGGAGTTCGCCACCCACCACCTCACCCAGGGAGAGCAACTTACTGCAAATGGTATTCCAGATGTTCACTGAGGACTGTCTTATTTCCTTATCATTTTTTTCTGTAGGTAGCTCTACTACTCCCTTATCTTTTCACCTTCTACTCTCTTACCTCTTGGCTATTCTCTATGCAAAAACTTTTTCTTTAAGTTAGTCTGTCATCTCTCTCTCTCTCTCTCCTATATATCATTGTTAGCTTTTAGCTTGTCATCTACTTCTTTCCCTCTCTCTTTCTCTTCCTTCTTTCTCTTTCTCTAGCTTCGGTATTGGGACTGCTATCATGCACCCATTTGTAGTAGCTAGTCTATTGCAATAAACTCAGAGTTAAAAAAAAATAGTTTAGTTAGCTGGCCAGACTTGGTCCTCTGCCATTGCTACTACAAGGGACTTCTGGATCATATACAAGACCTGATTGCCACCTGTGCTGAGAGCAAGCCCAATTCCTTGAATAAAATAAAGAGGGTCACTAGTCTTATTGACCAATGTCACTGGGAGCAGCAGTATGAGCAAAAATGGCATAGTGATTGCTCTGCGCAGCACCCAAGAAGTGATCCTAATCCAAGGAAGCCTAGTAATCAGTTCAATAACAAGCCTAACTCATCCTCTGCAAGACCCCCTCCCAATTCCAATCAGTCCAGCAATCATCTGAATATGTCTGGAAATACTCTAAAGACTTCTCTAGGCAACAAACTTGGTCTGAACAGTAATCTTACCCACCAAGAACACCAACAATATTTTGATAACAACCTCTGCATATTCTGTGGTGAGGCCAACCACTGGGTAAACAACTGCCTTCATAAGGCATCCAGGTCCAGTCCTCTGCTAGGTCCATCCACCTCTAACCAGAAAGCTAGGAGCTGTCAGGTCTAAGCTCAAGCTGAGGTTCTGGTAAAGAATCCCTCTTCTTTGAATCTCTCTATGGGTTCAAAAAAATAGAGGGCAGTCCTTAGGACTCTGCACAGACTGAGGACTATATTGAACTCATCTGTGCTACAGAGAGTTTCTGACTCAATGTGTCTACTCTTTCTGACCCCCATGCCCTTCATGTTTCCCTTTCCTCTCTGTTTTTTGTCTGCTTGTCCACCTCCAATCTGCTTTCATCTGATGGGACTATGACTGCCCTGGTGGATAGTAGTTCTACACATTACTTCATTGACTCTTCCCTCATTTGTGATTACTCGATTCCTACTTACTATATTGCCCCTGTGGAACTCTGACTTTTTGATGGCTCTTCAAACTCATACATTACTGAACTAGTGAAACTTCCTGTTACTTTTCCCACTAGTAAATCAATGACTTTGGATTTTTATATCACTCGATTGGATTCATCTTGTTCTGTGGTTCTCAGTCACAACTGGCTCACCTGCTACAATCCATCAATTGATTGGGTCTCAAACAATATATCTTTCTAGCTACAACAATTCATTCCAATCTCTGCTCCAACCCTCTACACTATGCTCTCTGTCACCCATCTGGTCCACCCAGATCTGCCTTCCTCCGCCTCTGATCTTACCTGTATACCTACCTCATTAGATTCATCTCCATCCCATTTTCACCTCAGTCTAATCAGTGCTGCACCCTTCCTATGTGCATTGCGCCTACCTGGTTTAGTCTCCTTCACTTTTAACATCCATCCTCTGTCCATCTCCATTGGGTCCACTCAGCTCTCCAAGCCTGTTGATTTGTCAAATGTTCCTTCAGATTATCATGAATTCACTGATGTCTTCAGCAAGGTCCATATGGACACATTGCCTCCACATCATCCATATGACCTTAAAATCAATCTGGAAGAAGGAGCCAGTCCTTCTATTGGCACTATTTATTCCTTATCCCAGGTTAAGCTAGAAGTGTTAAGAGAGTTTATTAATGAACACTTGTCCATCAGCTTCATTCACCCATCTATCTCTCTACATGGTACTCCAGTCCTCTTCATCTACAAGAAAGATGGTTCTCTCTGCCTATGCGTCGACTTCCATGGACTCAACAAGATTACCAAGAAAGACCATTATCCCCTTCCCCTGATTTCTGACCTTCTGAATTTCCCTCACAAAGCTCACATCTATATCAAGATAGACCTCCATCATGCTTACCACCTCATCTGGATTGCTGAAGGAGATGAGTGGAAAACCACCTTCTAGATCTGCTACAGGTCCTTTGAATAGATGGTTATGCCATTTGGACTTACCAATGTGCCTGCAACCTTCCAGCAATTCATGAATGACATCTTCAGTGATCTATTGGATGTCTGTGTCACTATCTATTTTGATGATATCCTAATTTACTCAGACAACATCTCCAAACATAAGGAACATGTCTAGGAAGTCCTCCGCTAGCTTTGCAAGCATGGCCTATATATACAAGCAGACAAGTGTAAGTTTCATTCAGAAACAGTTGAATACCTTGGTTACATCCTGTTCCCAGATAGTCTCAAGATGTCTGAAGAGAAGGTCAAGATCATCCAAGACTGGTCTGGACCAAAGAAGATCAAGGACATCTAGTCCTTCCTGGGCTTTGCAAACTTCTACTGCCATTTCATTCATGGTTACTCCAACATTGTAATTCCCTTGACTTGTCTCATCTGCAAGAGTGTTCCCTGGAACTTCACAGCAGAGTATCGCATAGCATTCGAGGCACTCAAGAAGGCTTTTACTATGGCTCCAGTCTTGATACATTGGATTCTAGACTCTCAGATTATCATTGAAACAGACATGTTAGATTATGCCCTGGCTGCCATCCTCTCCATCATCACTCCAGATGGTGATATTTACTCCATTGCTTTCTACTCCTATACCTTCAATACATCTGAGTCAAACTATGACACTCATGACAAGGAATTACTAGCTATTTTCAAGGCCTTCTGGGTCTGGTGACACTACCTTGAAGGCTCTGCCTTACCTACTGATATGGTCACTGATCACAAGAACCTCAAGTACTTCTCAACTACTAAGGTTCTGACCCATCATCAAGCTTATTGGTCAGAGTACTTGTCACAGTTTAACCTCATTATCTGCTTTTACCCCAGATGCCTTGGGACAAAACTGTACACATTGACTAGATGATAGGATGTCTATCCTAAAGGGGGGAATACTGGCTATGCCACAGTGAATCCTCACAACTTCAGACCAGTCTTCACTTGAGAACAACTTGCATCTTCTGTCTGGGCCACCTCCCTGTTTTCCCCTTCCCTCTAAGCAGCTGTGGTCCTTGACTACAAGCAGCTGCACCTTGATATTCTTTCTGCCCTTCCTTTGGATCCTATTGCCACTGAGCACATATCTAATCCCCAAGGCCACTGGTCCATGGATTTGGATGGTTTCCTCCACCTTGATGACTGCATTTATGTCTCCTACTCTAATGACCTCTGCCTACAAGTCCTTCAGTATAAGCATGACCATATGCTCTCTAGACATTTTAGTCAAAACAAGACACTAGAATTGGTCTGCTGTGACTACACCTGGCCAAACATCTGCTCCTTCATCAAGGACTTTTGCAAAAGCTGCATAACCTGTATGTGGAATAAGTCACAGTGTCATCAACCATATGGAAACCTCAAGCAACTCCTTATCCCAAATCACCCACTCTATCTCTATAGACTTCATTGAGAAGCTCCCTAAGTCCTCTGGCTTTGACATCATTCTTACAATTATTGACTGTCTAACTAAGCAAAGTATTTTCATTCCAACACATGACACCATTACCTCTGCTGAACTTGCCTGCCTATTTGTCCTCCATGTATTTTCAAAGCATAGTGTCCCTTCTCATGTCACATCCAATCATGGCTCTGAATTCGTCTTGCACTTCTTCTAGTCTTTGGGTAAAGCCCTAGATATGAAGCTGCATTTCATATCCAGGTATCATCCAGAAGGTGATGGACAGATGGAGTGGACTAACCAGATGCTTGAACAATACCTCCAGATATATTGCAATTATCAGTAGGACAATTGGGCTGAGTTGCTTCCCATTGCAGAGTTTGCCTACAACAATGCACCCAGTGCCACTACTGGTGTTGCTCTATTCTTTGCTAATAAGGGCTACCACCCTGCTATCTCAGTCCATCCTGAATGGGATCTCACATCTGCCTGGGCCCAAGACTTCGCAGTCAATCTTGACAACTTATATTCTGTCCTTAAGACTGAAATTGCCTAAGCCCAGGAGTGTTATCAGGCATCTGCTGATGCCTGCTGCCAGTCCACTCTGGACTTCAAGATTGGTGACAAAGTCTTCATCAAAGCCCAGTTCTTCCAGACTATGAGAACTTCAAAGAAACTGTCTGAGAAGTTCCTAGGCCCATACAAGATCATTGCTTAAGCTGGTTCTCATTCCTTCACCCTTTGACTCCCCAACTCTATGCATGCTGTTCACCCTATCTTCCACATTTCTATGCTCAAGCCTTCCATTCCCAACACCATTCCCAACCATAACCCTCTGCCTCTGCCTCTGGTCATCATTGATGATGAGCCCAAGTACAAGATCAAGCAGATTGTGGACTCCAAGATTGACTAGCATCACTAGGCATGTCCACTCCTGTACAAAGTCATTTGGGCCAGTTATGAGGGCATGGATGAGGAGTCTAGTTAGCTAACAGCTAAGGAACTTGAGCATGTGCAAGAGTTAGTAGCTAACTTTCATGCTAGCTATCCTGACAAGCCGGATCTCCTGTCTTCTCTCTGACTCCTCCTTATCCCTACTCTCTAGCTTAGACCTGTTCTTATGGTTCTTTTCTCACTGGTATTGATATGCAAGAAATTTTATTATACAAATTTTTCTATCTACTAGAGGGCAGACCTGCTACTTGTCTACCTCTCCGCCCTCAGACTTCTCCTCTTCCTCTTCCTCTTCCTCTATCTCTGTCTCCTCCAGTTCATTCTCTTCTCTGGTCATCTCTTCTACTACCTCTTCTTCTTTGTCTGCTTCTCCGGCTCCACCAACTCCAACTCCATTCCCTCCTCCATGTTTACGTCCTAGACATTCTTGCCTGTTTCCTTCCACTATTCCTCCTCTATCTTGTCTGAGTTGCCCCTATCCACTGCATATCCATGTAGGACTTCTTTCTCCAAGATGTCAAATATTTTCTGCAGAAGGGCATTATTCTTCTGCTGCACTCTCTGGAGTGCAGCAATCTCTACAGTAAGGGCACAGACAACCTTTATTGGAGTCTAGGTTAGATTGGTGAATAAGGTGATCTGTTTCTTGCTGAATGGGCTATAATGGGGTACCTACCATATTCCTGGGTCAGCTTACCACTAACTCCATCCTCCATACAGATACTTACCATGCCATGAAGGGCCTCCATTATTCTAACCTCAGACTCAGTAATGTCCTTACCTATTCAGATGAATAGGTTAAGGACATATAAGACTAGGTGCTGAGGCCTGTAAGGGTTCCAGGATGCCTCCTCCTTGAGGTAGAAGGGCTCGTACCAGGATTTCTTCTGATAGCATCCAGTGCACAAGTGGATGTGTTCCTCTGGGTAGTGATCAATAAGAATAGTGAAGTAAAAGTTTAATGTTACTTACTTTTATGAGGGAAGCACTTTATCCCCAGCTGGTGACAGTACCAGCACAGTTTCTCACCCCCCATCTTGAAGGGGAGCTGTGTCCTTGTCCCAGTTGGATGGTCTACAATCTGGATGTCCAACTTGTCATCTGTCTCCAGGAGAATGGCCCTCTCCTTCCCTTTGGCCCTCCTCCTTACCTCTACTTCCTCCATCCTCCTAGCTTCCTCTATCCTCCTCTGTTCCTCCTTTTCTCATTGCTTCTTCTTTTCCTCCCTTCTCCTCCACTCTGCTTTGGCCTCCTCCACTGCTTGTCTCACCTCCTCCTCCTCTCACTTCTTCCTCTCCTCCTCCTCAACCCTCCTCTGCTCCTCTTCCTCTGCCTCCTGACATCTCCACTTCTCCTCTGCCTTCCTTGACTTCCTCCACTTTCTCTCCACCTTCTCCTCCCATACCTCCACCTCAGTCTCTGTCACCCTCCCTCGCTTCCAACTAGGGCCTGCCTCTGCTGCAGGATTCTCCTAGGGAATAGGCATCAAGTGGCCATATTGCTACTGCTGGTAGAAGGTAACAAAAGCCACCATCATTTTGGGGTCAAAAGGGGGGTTGGCATTGGGGTTTTTCTAGCATTGTTATAACATGATGGGGCAGATAATGCTGAGAAAATAAAGTCCATCATCTGAGGGCACTCATTTTAAACCAGTGGAGAGTTCAGGGCAGGTGCCCAGTCTGGTTCTAGGCCTCAGAGACTCAGTCCTAAGGGGGGAATACTGTTATGGACTTCAATTCATGCCTATTAAACTCTCAGAGCCTTGGTTACAATCCAGGTTTTATGGATCCTATTCAGTTTAACCTCTTTTCCATCTCTGTCAGGCACTTTCCCTCTGGAAATGCTGTTCTCCATACCATCCCCTCCAACATTCTTTCCAATCAGAATTCCTGTCCAAGTATCATTCCCTCTTAATGTTTATCTATGGATATTCCTTTTCCCATGATTATCATTTGCCTATCCAGGTCTTATCCACTTATCTGATGTTTCACATCTGCTTTCATCCTACTGGGTGACTGGATGCCATGCAGATGGTCTCCCCACCCTCATGTCCTTATCATGGATATCAACTCACATGTTGCTTGTGTTCTCCTTTAAGCAGTTAAGAATGATAATACCTAGTTATTACTCTCCAGACTTTATCCTGACTGATAGTATATAAGTAAGATTATGGCTGTCTGTAATAGTCAGTCAGAATATCAACTTAGGTCTCTCTCCTCACTCCTACTTGCCCACTACAAGTCCGCCCTTCAGTCCAGACTTGTCCTGTCCCTATCCAACCTCTGTTCATTCATCCACTTGAGTCCATAGTTGGTCAAGTGAGGCCATTCACAGTACCAGAGGGGTGCAACACATAAGTTGAAGCCAAGGCCTCACTTACTCTTGGTCTACAAATGTCCAACTCTGCCTGCTCGCAGTCCACCCCCATGCTGGAGTTAGTCCTTAATAGTCTGCCTCCACATCCAGAGTTAGTTCTTAACACCCAAGGAGAATACAAGTAACATGTGAATTGATATCTGTGGTGAAGACATGAGGATGGGAAGCCCATTTGCATGGTGTCTAGTCATCTGATAGGATGAGGGCAGAGGTGAAACATCAGATAATGGGTAAAACCTAGATAGGCAAGTGATAATCAAGGGAAGGAGGAAAAAACCATGGATAAACAGAAAGAGAGCATGATAACCAGATAAGGATTCTGATGGGAAAAAGGGAAGGCAATGAGGAAGGTACTACTGAGATGGAAATTCTAGCCAGTAAAACTGTTGAATGTAAGAAAGTCCATAAGGGGCTGTTGGAAGGGAATGGAGGCTGTGACATTGAATTGGCACTCAGAGAGGAGGTCAATATCCTGTCAAATGAAGTTGAAGCACTCAAGGAAAGGGCAACATTGGTGGAAAATAATAGAGTAGTCATGTGCTTTCTGTTGAAAGTTATAATTTGCCTTGAGTGTTTTCCTTGACAGTACTAGTCCTTCTCAACTGTTAGGAAGAAAGACTTTGCTCAGTTGAGAGTGTCAGAAGCATGAGTCATCGACGCAGCGACTCTGTGCCAAAGAGTTATTGGTTTTGTGATGACTAAATACACTGTTAGTCCACAATGGGAGGAGCTGGACCATATGTAGGAGTGAGTGGTGGAGACCCTTGACAGATTCTGGAATATTCTGGTGAGTTTTATCAGACTTTATTATCGAACTTCTCATTCTCACCTTGCTCTTTTGAATAATACAAGTCCGAGGAGAGCTCATGACTGTTAGTCAACAAAATAATATACAGTCTGATATCGGGCAATGTGTTTGATCTGCGTGGGGACACCTTGGTCGGTTGCATTGTAGAATACTCTCTGGGATCGTCTCCAAGGGCAAATGCTAAGGTGACCTCTTCTGTTGCAGGGTTACAAGACGTTCTCACCAAGAATTTCAGGATCCCAAAGCAAGGGAGGGTACTGCCATCCCTGTGATGAATCATTTGCAACAGGTTACACAATTGTCTGGCTCTACGGACTACCTTGGCTTCATCCTAGAAACCTCAGAGCACAGAAAGCATTTGAAAGTTGCCCAGGGGAGAGCACGCAGGAGTTCTAGAGAGGGATAATCACCAATTGGTTAGAGAACGGCAAGACATTCGTCGTCGTGGAAGTCAAGTCGCCACTGGCCTGGTTGGAAACCCATCTTCCTCAAGTCATCGCGGAGGTCGTCGCGATGTAAGTACCACGTCGTGTCTGTACACAGTCACACAGTGACGCCACACTCGGCAGGGCACAATTGAGTGACAAGGAATTCGTTCCGTTCTGTTTGACATCTGGAACAGAGTGGATCTTTGGAGTCCTTCACAGCCCACCCAAAGAGGCTAAGGAGGACGGCACCTATACCCTTCCGACCTACAGCAGGAGGGATTTTATTGCTCATCGCAATGCTTCTATATTGGGTAGGAGCCTCTGTACTATGATTCTCATGGCATCACTTTGCTTATAAGCCGGTTTAATAATCAAGGTCACGAAAGAACCAGACAAAGTATGGGAGTTGGGAAACATTCAATAGGAAAGTTTTACGAATGTGCACGAGAGAACAATATAAGCCTAGATGTTAACGAGCTAAAAATTCAAAAACTCGGACCTCCTCCGGGGATTTTCTGCCCAAGCAGCAACCAGTCTCCTCATCAAAGAGCATTCTCGAGTTTACCTTCTGGAGGAGATCTCTACCGTTAATAAAATTGGCACTACCATAATTACCCCAGTCGTAGCCAAAACGGAGTGCAGGTTCATCATCGTTTACTCCGCATCCCTTGTGCAAACCAATCACAAGAGGTCGTGCATATATAAGCGACACCCGGAAGTGGACGTGGGGTGTATCCTCAGGGGATGGAGGGATATGAAATCCAACAATGTCTGTTTCGTCTTGAACCACCAGGCGGTATCCAGTTCCGTCGAAGGTGAGTGAGGGGACAGTGTAATGCGAGTCGGTATAGCGATATTTCCACAGTGATTTTGTGATGGCCTCGTCATGGTGATGCCCAACTTCAGGATCCCAACCCATTCCAAGGGGCGACAGGGGTGGTATAGGGTAAATCTTAATTTCCGAGGACACGCAGAGAATGCGGTTCTCGCCAAGGAAGAAGATGGTGCCCTGGATCAGACATCAGCAAAAGGTCTGGAAAGCGGAGCGTACGTACATATTGCATACGTTTTCGTGTGCGTATGGTGGCACCCATGAGTTGCTCCGAAGGACATTTCGGCCATCGATAGACTTCAATCCAACTTTGCCTCAACTCGACAACAGCTGTGTTACGAGCCACGAGTTCACCACTCAGCCCAATTGCAGTTACATAAGCATGTTGTCTGGTGAGGGGGATTGAGGCTAAGTGGCACGTCGAGAGAGAAGCCGATGGCCCTGCTCCAACCAAGCACACCTTTCGGATATGTAGCGCTCCTTCTTCGTGTTCTGCCCAAACTGAGGTATGTCAGTAACAGACCGAGGGGAGGTAAGCAGAACTGACACGATGTCGCAGAGCAACTAACAGCAATTGTGAACTCTAGAACGGGTGCTTTTGGGTTATTGGAGATGGCAAGCTGTGTGACACCCATCTCGGTCTTGGCATCTGGAGGGGGCTGGTAAAGGACTTGGGGAACGGGTTGCTTCGAGGAGAGGTCGTAGGCGTTGAGGACTCCATTCTCCTGTGCACCAATAAGCCAACGACCACCAGGAATGAGCCTCAAGCACTTCGTATCCTCAGGAATATTTAGCATGCGCATGCGTGGAGCGGCGGTCTCTTTCTTCCAGATTTGGTCGACCACAAGACGCGGCCAGATCCAGTCACGGAGATCATCCGTCTTGAGCGTATCGATCGTCCCATTCTCAGGCCTTACATTGAAGAAGTGCCGTGCAGAGTACTGTTTTGCGAGAGTATACCATACGACGCGTGCCTCCGTCGCTTCCCGAAATCTCCTGGTGGTCTGTGACAGTCTTATAGCAAAAAAGGTCGAACAGGCGAGGTCATACCTTGCGCAGAGACATCACGTCAACAAAGTCCAAGTAAGACACGACTTCTGAGAGGAGCTCGAGTGGCAAGTCGTGGATGCCCAATGGCGGCCGTCGAACGAACGTGTGCAGAAAACCTGAAATAAATGAGTAACGTTTCTGCGCATGGTTAGGACACATACAGTATATAACCTTTAGGATCTCCCATAAGGAGAGGGGGAGGAGATCGAGTAGCATACTGGTACTCAGAAAGATTGAACATGCTTGTCACTGTGATGGTTATTCACAAGTGTGTGACCTTGGCGCTTTCGGAGCTCAGAGGGCTGATCCGTGTCATTCCATCACAGGAAGCCCATACTTAGCGTCATTGACGTTCCCTCAACGTCGAGCAGGTATTTCGAGACCGATAGACGTAGGCAATTGGGCATGTCTTTGAGGAAAGTTCTTTCCTATTGATACACATAGGACGAGCGTCTCCTCATCAAGCTCCATCATCCGGGCATGATGCACATTCGATGAATTGCAAGATTGGGTCATAAAACGCTGGCCCCTATTGTTTAGAATAACCTTGTGTTTGCCAATAAGTTTCAACGGGACTGGGAGCTTGAGAAGCCTGGATGTAAGTGTTCCATGAAGTCAGCTTGTCTAGCCTAAGTTGGATTATATGGAGCAGCCTCGTTATAATAGATATCCCGGCGATATGGGGAAGCGTAAAACTCTTATTATCGTCTGAGTCGGCGTAGATATTGGACTTGGGTGAGGAGAAAAAGTCAGAAAGTGCCATTTGCGTAGAAAGTAGTGTAGGTGACTTCGGGAGTGTGGACGAAGGGTGGTTGACAAAAATCACCTTGCTCAGGTTTGGCGACGGGAGTTGCTGTTGATACATTGTCGGGATGACTGAGTAAAAGGTATGGAGTGCTCACCTTGGCCGTAATCCAACAGACACACCGAGATATTCTCAAGCGTTTCGTCGAGTTCAAAGTATGGTAGTGGTTGTGAGCACGAAAAGACGAGAGGCAAATCTGACGATTTTAGGTGCAAAGGAGGGCCATAGATGGTGGGGTCGTTTTCCAGGACGTATTTTTCGATTCGAGGATTTGCCGATGGAGGAATTGACGCAAGGATGTTGTCGGCTTTGAGATCTTAGCAGGAGCAGGTGGTCGTTTGGAAAGGCCAAGAAGGGCCAGACTCACCGGTGTGAATATATCTGCATTCGCGATGAAGGTAGTCCAAGACGAAAAGAACCTGTTTTGCTATGTGCTTGGCAACGGACAGGGGGAACCGGTTCTCCCCAGGGTTTTGCAGGTTTGCTAGGCTTGAGCTCAAGGGCTCTGTTACGAAGCATATGTGACCTCCGGCTTCATTTTCATCAGTGAAACATCTTTGGAGGGCCAAGCAGTGATTGAATGCAGGATTCATGGGATTGGTAGATTCTACCTTGCGGAACGCGTCTTATTCCAGTGAATGGCCCAGGGCGATCTGTGCAGTGGCATACGCAGACTCAGGAAAGAGAAGGAAGAGGAAGTGAGCAGAGCGTTCGCTGCTGCTAAGGCAAGTTCTTCTTATTATTCCTTGCTGTTGAAGCTATTCTCATTTGTAGAATTAAAATTTCGCGTTGCAGCGAAAAGAAGCGGAGGAAGTTGCAAAGCAACGTGCGGTGGACAAAGCTGCCCGAGATTATTCATTGTTGGATCCAGAGAACGAGGCGGCGAGCCAAAGTGTGTACAGGAGATGATGGACGATTTCATGTAATATTACTGTGTGTTTCTTGTCTACTTGGTTTAGTAGAGTGGAAAAAGCGATGCATTGTAAGTGTGCTTGATCAGCAAGATTGTATCATTATGAGCACAAGCACATTGTCAGCACGAAGACACGGCCAAGATCAGATGGATGCGATTTAAGTATAAGTAATAATTTATTCTTAAGACCAGCTGCAGGCCGCCAGCGACAACGACATGGCCAGCTCGTTTTTCACTTTCTCCGACTGACCACCCGCACTAACCGACGCCCAACGGGCGCATCTCACCGAACTCGCAACGACCTACGCGCTCTCACACGGTTTGCTCTATCTTCCTCCAAACATGGGTTCTCCTCCACCCCCAGCACCGACTTCAGCCATTCATGCACCACACTCTCTCCTCCCCGCTCCATTTCCTCGTCATCTTTTCCAGAATGCTTTACGGCTACAGAGGATATATAATGTGCTGTACGCGCGAATCGCAATGGATGAGGAGTTCCTGGACAAAGTCATGGGCGAGGAAGTCGCCCCTGTTGACGAGTTTACGGGCGAACTTTGCCGGAGTTGGAAGAGGTTGAGGCATGAAGGGGTATCCGAAGTGCGTATTATTTTGTTGTTTTCGTTCGTGGTTGTGGAAACAGAATCTGAATTTATTTCGCATGTTGCACAGACATATCATCTGGGTATCTTCCGCTCAGACTACCTATTGCACGCACCACAAGAACTCAACGAGCCCGTGTCGCTTAAGCAAGTCGAGTTCAACACCATCTCATCTTCCTTCGGCGCACTTTCCGATCGCGCTTCCCGTCTGCAGGAGTGAGTGTCCACTTCCTCTTATAGTTCCCCTTTTCTCCGAGTGGAAGCTGATTTGCTTTTTCGCGTTTCGCAGGTACCCTTTGGCGCCGACGAACTATTTTGGTGTAAGCATCGTCAGATCAGCTCTCGGAGCTTTTTCACTTATCACCTACCTCGAATGGAACAGCACGAAGACAATCCACTGGACTACTGCTACCTGTGCATCCCGTTTGGGCCAAAAGACGGTTAAACGGCAGGCCAGGTTTATCGTATGTTGCCGCCGGTGGAGAGCTCTTGCTAGAAAAGAGGATATCAAGGTTACTCCTGTCAGACTCAATAACTAGTGAGGTTGACATACAATGGGCCAGTTTCCGATTCGCCTATCCCAGCGCGGAAGAGGGGACGTTCAGCTGGATATATAAAAGGAGCCATGACACTTCCGCCTCCGGCCGACTATCGAGTACATGAGCGACTGAAAAGTGAAGAAAATAGGTCAATATACCTGGCCCCATATGGTAGGTAACCTTAGGACCACCAGTCAGCCCAGGGCGGCATTATGAGAAGGAAAGAGAGTTTACCTTGCTTGGGTCGCCACCAAATGCAGCGATGTTATCTTGAACGAAATTCAATGCCAGACGTTGATCCAGGCGACCTGCGTGGGGATCCTCGGGGGGTTGGTGAGAACTGGCCAGCTGCCAGGTCGTTAGCCTCGTTCCGATGGACAAATCTGGGTACTCGCGAATCCAAAAGTGTTAACACGGTAATTACTGGGGTTCACGTTGAAACAAATATTATCGGTTTTCCAATAGCGGCGCTTCTCTGAACAATCTCTACAAAGCTCGGAGGTAGGTTTTGGCCTTTTAGCGCACACAATGATGACCGGTTGCCTCGTAGTGAGAAGCGGCACTGTTCTCGATGAGCAGGCTGCGTGTGAGGGTTAGCCGTGACGAACCCACTAGTCTATTGGCCGCCCTGCAGCGAGATTAAGTAGTGAAGGACATTATACATATACTGGAACCTACATGAATCCAGAACAAAACAGGGAGATTCTTATGCCCGACCCCCGCTGGGCGCCAGACCTACGCAAGGCCTGCAGTCAGGATAGGCTGCAGTGGTAAAAGGAGGGTAGCAAACATTCAAGAACAAGCAGTCCTCGCTAATAGGTGCGCCGAGATTCCCGGGTAGCTGATGATAGGCATTTCCAAAAGCAGATGCATCCTTGATTGCAGAAGACTGTCCGGTAATGGGTACAGGTGCCTTGAATCGCAAGGGCCCAACGGGGGGCTAAGCGAAAGGGATTCCGAGCCATTTTTCCACACCAGAGCCTGCGACGGACGTTCCGCGGAAAGTACCTGTGGGTAAGCGAACATCTAGGTTCGCAGCTGAAGTTATCGCAGCGAGTGAGGACGAGGAGTCCCCGTGGATGATTCATGAGCATCGTAAGGCAAGAGAAGGTTGGCTAGGATGTTCGGAAATGGCATTCACATAGATTAAACATCGTATAAGCAGCCCATGACAGAAGTCGACATTCGCAAGAGAACTTAGGTTCTGGTAAGCGATGAGAACCAAGGAGCCCTATCCGCCGCGGCAGGACTCAGGTATGTATTCCGTTTCATTCTATACATGGACCGTGTTATGCAGGGAATGTTGTTCTGTTTTCAGTTCTCCGAGGACACGGCTGCGGCGATGCGGAATGGGGTGGTAGTATTTGGGTAGAAGTTCCTAATTGGCCAGGATGGTGTTTGGTCATGTTACCTTCGGAATAATCGTGCTCCGGTCTGTGGCTCGCTTTTCGACTTCTAGTTCTACTTCCAGCTCCCGTCAGTGTTTCTGCCGTTGCTGCTTTTATTGAAAGACGCCATGGCTGGTGCTAATTATATGGGTGGGAAAAGGTACCACACTCACTACACTTCGGAACTGCTAAACTTATGTCTAACTTTCAGGAATGCTGCCAAAGCCAAGTCAAGGGATAAAACTGGACGAATTCAGAAAGACTTCTTTGGTCGTAGGCGACTCAATATCTTGTCCAAAGGCCTAGGCGTCTTGCCTCGCTCAGAAGAGGGGACTACTAGGGGACCCAATGCGGTTGCGACACGAACTTCAATAGCCCTCGGGCATGCCAAAAAAGCTACCACAGCCGCAGCCAACGAGCCGACGCCGCAGTCAATATCAACTTCTACCACCTCCGCCTCATCCGTATCCCAAAAACGCAAAAGAGGTCATGAACCTGTTACTCAACCTCACTCGTCGAGCCCAAATTCCAAGGTGTCTATCGGGACCACGACTTCTTCGATTCGATCAACAAAGTCCAAGCTACTCCAACAATTGGACCTTCTGGAGCGTGAGTTACCTATGTCCTGGGAATGGAGCTTTCACACTCGGGTATGCAACTGAATGAAAGCTATATCCTCCCAAGCCGCCATTAGTCGTATATTGAGTATGCCTGACCTGGCTGGTCTATGTTCTGGGAGGAAACGTATCCGTCTGGATTCCTTACTAACTTCTCCCGCCCTTGATGGTCATAATGAAACCTTCAGTGCAGAGGACACTGTGGAGCACGGTTCGGAGGTGCGGCTTACCTGCCGTTTTGTTTACACCCTCTCACATTGGTTTGGCTCTAGTCACAACCTGAACGTTATGGCACTGCCGACGAGGACTCCAGAGCCCATAGCAGCCGTGGAACATGTTCACCTCAACTGGCCGACTCGGAATTTTTTCAACACTCAGTTAGCCCTGCGCGATGTGATAAGTCAGAAGGGTCGCATATATGTGACGGTAACGCAACTTGCTGGTCATCGTCTGTCAGTCGATCGGGAGAACCTCGAAAAGTGGGCTCATCTGGAAGTGCTGATTGGTCTGGACTTCACACTTCTCTGTCAACAACAATGCGACCCTCCGAGCACGATTCTGAGGGTGACACGTCTTCCATAGCTTCGTTCGGGAGTGAGGAGCCGAGAAGGTCCCGAGGATCGAGAAGATCAAGTACGTTGCTGGATGAGGAGCGGTCAGTTGGTGGAATGAGTCATTCCCCTGGTTGCTCATCCGCAGACATTCGGCGCACACGAACATCAAATATCATCATACCAACAGAAAACAGGTGCAAGAACTTATTGGACTACTCTGATCCCTGGGAACAAATTGGTGTCGTCTTGGGTTTATCAAAGAATTATCGTGGCTCATCAAAGGAACAAAAGACCCTGTGGACTGGCCAAGAAGGGGTAGAGGAGAGAGACACTAACATCTTTTTGGAGAGCGATCTTCCACCGAGCGATATTGCCTGCGATGACACCTTAGACGACACATTATATGATCAGCCTTCTTCCCTCCCGTTGGCCGAAAGCTCCGACACGACAAAGCTGTCTTCGAACTTGGTCGGCGAGCCCGATCATATTCCCTGGGATGAGGATTTCGTGTTGGACTTTGATAGCTCTGGTGATATCGAAGGAGCTCCGGCCGACATTCACCCCCTTTCGGAGGCGGTGGAAGCACCGGAGAAGGCCGCAATCGCCACTGGAATGAGTTTGAACGCTCCGGGTACGGACGGTGCATTGACCGAGCGCGTCGACGCGACGATTGTTACAGCAGAATTGGCTCCGGTGAATGTGGTTGAAAAGTCACAGCCAAAGTTGGCGGTTTTGCCGATGATAGGTTCGCCAGAATTGAAACGGCCATCAGATGAGCTCTCGTGGAGCGAGGGTCTTAACGTGCGGTGCTCGCAGGAAAGGGAGAACGTGTCTCAGGATGTTGTGAATGGAAATGACAATATCACGGATATAGCAAGGCTGATAAACCAGAATGAGGATGTGTTGAGTGCACCACAGCTGTTAGAATACAATGGCGTCTATCGGGGACCCTGCCTGCTCTCGGAGGAATCGGAATACTCGGAACTGGAGGAGTAGGTGCAGAGTCGTCGTGCTGTATAGATGTATTTTTGTGTGGCTCATGAATAAAATCGTTTTCGTTCTGGAATGTTGTGGGTCCGATGCGGATGGCTGTGGGGGAGTCGAGCGTGGGAAACACGGATACCGAATTCGCACTGCCCCTTTGACTCAGCTGCCAGGGCTTGCTCATTAACTCCTCTCCTGTCGTCAACCACCATCTACACCCTCCACATCTTCTCCTTCAATCTCCCTGGACCGTCCCCTCGCCATGTTTTCCAGCCCCGCCGCGGCATCAGGGTCTAGGTCTATTGCAACCAACGCCCTCCGTAACGCCGGCCTTATTGACAAGGACACGCAAATGCGCGATGGCGAAAGGGACAGGCAGGGCGGAAAGAAAACTACCCCCAAGACCCGTAGAAGAGTACGCGGAACAGAGACAGCCAAAGAGCAGACTTTGGGATCATCACAGCGTTCGGTAATTATCACTACTCATTCTTTCTCTCTCGACAGGAAGGCCACGGAAGGTTTGGGTTGTTGGCACCACAATGCACAACGCTCCCGACGTCCCATCCCTTCTTCCATTCCCGTTGCCCTCCCTTTTCTCCCAAGATGATAAGCAACGCTTACCGATACCTCGACTCAGCTTGCCACCCGTACGTCATCGGCCCATGCTGGTCCCTCCGACCCCCTTTCAATACGTGGAGCTGCGCGGCCTACCCTCGCAGGGCGGATACGGAGAAAGGACGGCGAATCCATTATTATACAGAAACCCAATGCCGTTGATGCATGGCGGCAGTTGGTAAACAAGCGATACGACCCAAACACGCGTTTTCTCAACCTTGAGGTATGTGCTCCACTGCGTGCGATCTTTCATATTTATTGAAACCGGGTCCAGTCCATGATCGACGACGAGGTTGTGAAGAAACATTCCTTGACACCCCCTGGTTATGGAGGTGATGCTCGCACTGCAGCTGTCATTTTCAAACTCGCAGGCCAGCTTAAACCCGAGGTATAATGTGATCTCCCCCGTGTTCTCTCAGCAGACTCATGCCCAATCTAGGTCCAAACCTTATCTCTCGCAAACAACAACCTTACTGGCATGCACCTCATTCACCTGGATAGATATTTACCCAATCTGCGAAATCTATCATTGCAAGGCAATGCCCTCAAGACATGGAGAGACCTGGACCCAATCGGAGCTCGGAGGGGCAAGATGAAGCATTTGCGAGAGCTGGTGCTCATAGGAACACCCTTGCGTGACATGGAATACAAAAACGGACGTGGAGAACGTTACCGGAGGTGCGAAGCTGTCACAGTAATCTCGTCCGTTATGTTAATATCATTGCCAGCGAAATCGCTCGACGCTTCGTCGCACTGGAAGTCTTGGACTCAATGGCGATCACTCAAATCGGCTTTACAAATGATTCGGCGCCAGGACCAACACCAGAAGTACCGAAGCCCAGTGCGACAACATTTCCGTTCGAGATGGGACCATCCTTCATTACAGGGGTGGACGGTGTCCTTGTTAGCAATTTCCTGTTTCGGTGAGTGTTTGGTGTCCCTTCATGCCGCGTAAGGGTTTTCATCGCCGAAATCCAGATTCTTCCAGTTATTCGACACCCAGAGAAGTAGCTTGCTGGACGTGTATGATGCCCAGGCAAACTTTTCCTATTGCTGCAACACCAGCATCCCCGCTCGCGCACGCATAGAAAACCTTCATAACACGTTGCCCAATCAAAGGAAGCTTTCATGGGAACCATGGCTAAATAATTCGGGTGGAGGGTCCAGGAACCTCAATCGCCCTCAAGTCAGTGTTGATAAGATGGTTGAAGTCCTGCACACGGGAGCTGCCAAAATTGTATCCGCGCTGTCTGCCCTCCCGGAGACTAAACACGACGTACAAGGCGCTACACACAAGTTTGTCGTTGATGCATTTCCAGTTCCTCACGGGCAGGGTAACGCGCTCTTGTTGACGCTCCATGGAGAGTTTATGGAACGTGCGTTCATTTCGAGCTTCTAGACTTGTGATGCTGATTGATGGCTAACTGTTTTGTCTACAGTGAGATCACAAGGTCTGCGCTCCTTCGATCGATCGTTTATCTTACTGCCAGCGCCAGAGGGGTCTAGGTGGGTTTAGTTTCTTGTGACATTGATGTGTATCCTAACTATTGATGGCGTTGTTTTAGGGCCAAGTTGGCAGGCTGGGACGTGAACATTCTATCAGACCAGCTGACAATACGGAGCTACTCGAATCCCAACGCATGGAAGGTTGGACCGATGTTGGTGCAAGCAGAGGACAAGTCGAAGAGTGATCAGAAATCGGCTGAGTTCTCGGCATCCTCATTGCCCCTTCTACAACAACAAGCGCTCAATACCTTGGTATGTCCCTCTAATCCCCGTAATACAAAAACGTCCCGGTATTAAAGTTCTTCCTAGCCTGAAGCACAGAAGAACCTAGTTCTTCAAATCTGTGCGCGAACGAGGCTGAATGTGGATTACGCTCTTCAGTGTCTCAACGGAAATGCATGGGATTTGGAGAGAGCGATCACGAATTTCGAGCAAGTGAAGGAGACGCTGCCTAAGGACGCATTCCTTTAGCCTTTATCCCAATTCAATCCCCCCATGATCCTAATCCCCTTCGCGCCTGTGTGTGAAACCGCCTACTTTCACCCCTCCTTGACACGATACACGCACATACTCACAATTACACCCTATCATCCATTTCCCGAGTTGGGTTGACGTTTGTTGGAGTGGGACGCGAAGACCGTGGGAGGAGAAGAATTCGACGTGGTGAATTCACGCGTGAGGGGTGGGTTATGGTTCTGGAACTATCATGAATACGAATCGGAAGTAGTGCAGATTGGACAGCGAGATTCTGGCGAAGTGTCCGGGATGCAGACACGCTTAATCCTAAGTCGCCACACATCCTCCCCTTGTCGATTGTCCCTTCCATTTCTGTTATTGTGCTCGAGACTTGAACTTTGTATGGCCGTTCTTACAGGGCTTTTTATTCCTTTCGACACGTTCTATCATTACCCCCTCTCCTCTCTAGTACTTCATTCTTAGCTCTTTTCTTATTGGTTTGCCGAAATTCTACTTCGAAACTTGTACACAATATCAGTCATGCATGCTCATTTCTAATATTACATTTAACAAGTCACCTATCTCATGCACGCGAGAAGCATTCGCTTGTGGGTGTTAATGGTGAATAGAACTTTGATCTAGTGATGGTATGTGCGGTTAGAAAGATTCCTTTTTATCGGCTTCCATATATCTCAGAATATACTGCGGACGAGTTTGGCAGGTTTCTGGAGAGGTTCTAGGTCGCCCCGCGGGGGAAGAATCTAAAGGCGAGCTCGATTATAACGTTTGACAAGCGATCCACTTGCCCTAGCGTGAAACCCTGGATTGAGGTTTCGGGGAATGAATCAGAAGTTTCTGCTTGCAAGGAGCCTACAAAGATAAGGGTCTTCAGAGGTGTGCTGGTCACTTACGTTGCACATAACGCACGCGTAAGCTGTAAGACTGAGCCCCGGGAAAGGTATAAAAGGCTCTGTCTACCAGAAAATATTCTTCAGCAAGTCCACCAGATTACCACTTCTAATGAGTTATTCCCCTCTCTCATTTGCAGACATGCAAGCCAAGCTCTTCTCTCTCGCCATCCTCGCTGCTGTCATTCTTGCCTATCCCGAGAGGATTGGCTCTATTGCATGCAACGTTGGCTTTAGACTCGGTCCAGGACGCCAGTAGTGAGACTGTCAAATGCCTCATCGGTCTGCTTGGCATCTCCCTCGGTAGCGTCACTGGTCAGGCTGGTATCATTTGCGCTCCCATCAGCGACTTAGGCGCCGGTGGTAACGGCTGGTTAATGACTACTTGTATTTGTCTCCCAGTTTCATGCTAACATTTCTATAACCCTACCCAGCTTGCCTGCTGCAACGGCAGCAACTTCAGTGAGCTTCCTCTCCCACTCCATTTATTCATTCGTGTGCAGTCGCTAATCACAATTCCTTTCCCCACAGGCGGCTTCATCGCTATTGGCTGTAGCCCTCTCAATGTCAATAATTAATTTTATCATTAGTGTACTCCCCGATGTCCTCTATGTATCTGCTGTGTGTTTGAATCCATGCTTTTAATCTGAAGTTCGGTGACTCAAGGTGTCCCTGCAGACATTAACTCGGCCTTACTGCTCTTGAAACACGATCTAGCGAACATCTCGCACTGCTAGTCCTTGATATATTCCCGAGCTTGATGCTCAGCTTCATAGCACCCAACGTGATGTACATTGATATTTCTCGCCCAAGCCGTGCAGTGAAGTAAAACCAGATGAAGGTGAGACAAGTCCTGGACGCCACAAAAAGGAGCACCGTTTGCGTTTTCCTCATCTGGTCGTGGAAGGAAATTTGCCACTCAATACTCAAGGTTCAGCATGTTAAAGATTGCCTAAATGGTGACTAACGATCTTCTCTTCAAGCGACGCAGTGTCGCGTTGGCCAATTGCCAACGCTATTTGCGCTTGGGTAACTGAGAAGGCATATCTGCGCAATACTCCGTTCATTGGTCAAGTTACTTAGGAGGTGTGTGTGTGACATGGTTGGCGCCTGATCTCTCACAAATGGGGACAGAGCTGTGATTCCACCACCCAAGATGGACCATATCAAGGTAGTTTTGGCTGCCAACCTAAGCGAGAGACTATGTAGACTCTGGGCAGTGGGCTTCCCATGGAACATTTGGCCAGTCTTGTTATCGAACGTTATTCGGCGCCCTCGGGAAGGATACGGAAAAAATTTTGAGTCAATGTATTCGAATAATTGGGCATTTTTTGGTGGGTGATGCAAAGGTACTGTTATGGAATGGAGCTATGGATGATGCATACATGGCTGTTCGGATGAACCCCGCTTTCCGATGACCCGAGTTCGTATAGATTTTTGGATCCATTACCAATTCTACACTGTAAGCAAGGGACAGCGCGAGTACCTTTTTAAATGCCGGGCTTGATATACACTGAGGTTAAGGGCATTCTGGCATAGTGTGATTTGGTTAATTCACCGGGACCGGGGAATTCCCTCGAGTTTCAAGGGCCTGAAACATGGCCTTTTTTAATTTTTACTCCGCTGGATACATATGTAATGGCATTCAGTTGGCCGGAGTCGCGAGGGTCTGTTGATGTTGAGGGTGTGAAGCCGTTGTGGCTTGCTCTTGCCGGTTCGTTGAGACTGTTGGGGTCGGGTTCTGTTGGACTGAAATGGAACAAGAGATGGTACCTCGTCAAGGGGTGACCAGTCGAACGCGTTAACAGTCGACATGAGCCTCATGGTGAGTTTTCATGGATGGATATTAATCGTGCGGTGAGAGGCTGATAGCCTCCTGGTAGCCTCGCGTATACAGCGTATACAGAGGAAATATTTGACAATAGTTGACCCGAGGATAGAGTTAGGCGCGCACGGAGTTGGGCCAGATTGTGTGTTGTGGTGACATGCGTATTGCAGACGGGTCTCATAACGTGTACATCATGACAAGCTACCCGCATTTTCCGAGGCCCTGAACTCGCAGTTCTGATATGGGATAATGAAACGCACTCGGTAACTTATCGAACAGGGGAGTAACGGTATTGGGAGATGGTGTAACGCAAGTGACCAGCTGTCCTGCGAGCGCAGATCGTTGAGGTTATGGGTAAAAAATTCAAAGCTTTTTACATTTCCTCTGGTGTTCTGATGGGCTACAGCTAGTTTGATGAGCGTAGCAGGAGATTTTGATTAACCTGAGAGTGCATACTTGACCCTTGCAGTTCATAAGCTCATGGCTTGCCCTTCTTTGCCCATTGGGTCCTAGTAGGGGTTTCTTCGACACCCTGAATTGTGGGAGTGCGCGAAGATACCGGTGGAAGGAGAAGTTTGCTGTGAAGAACATTTGGTAACGCGAAAATTCTAGATAGCATTTTGCTCTTCGGCTACTACGTTGACGTGAAGCCAAAGCTGTTCAATGGGCGTCGTTTTCGGGGCGAGAGGAAGCAATCCGGTGAGTATAAGTCTAGCGCTGAGAACAAAGAATATATGTCTTCGAGTCACCGGTAATCGGATTCCGGATAGTGCGTGATGGATATTTTAAATCCCTTTGAAATGAATTACAACTATGGAGTAAATATGTTGTGTATTGAGACTTCATCGGGAACTTGACAAGACGTTGGAACAAGTAGTATACTCTTTGGGAGATGTGATGTCATCCCAGTCACATTTGGGTCAGAATTACTTTGAACAGTATACACTCTAGGTTGAGAACGGGCATGTGGGCACAAGAGTGTGGGTTTTGTTTACCAGGAAGAGTAAGGCTGCGAATGCTAGTCTTGTAAACGAGACGTCAAAACGTTCCTGTAATGCCCAGCCCGAGTCCGGCCAGAAGGGTTCTTTTTTGAAGGTTTAGTTTCGGTGACAGAGAAGGCACTCCATGCACAAGAGTGTCACAAATGGAACTCGTGTGGGGAGTATCTAGTTTCTTTATGGAGATGGTGGGCGCTTGGAAAATGCCATCGACCAGTGAGCGTCTTTCTGATCGCATATGAGGACGAGCACTGGAATAGTGGCCAGTCTGAGGAGCTATGTGAGGTGAGGTGGATGGTGCGAAAGACGTTATATAGGAGAAGGGGAATAATAGAGAGACAAATGATAGATAAAATTTCGGGGAGGAGCAACCATTGTGGAAGTGCTGATTGTGTGATTACCCTAAAGAGTCATTGTCCAGAATTCCCAGAGACCCTGGGCAGTGCTCGCCTCGTTGCATTTCTCTTTATAATTCCAATGCCCAGCCCTCCGCACTCCTCGCTTGCTTCTTTTCTCTCCCTGCACTCTCAACCGCTCTCTCTTCACCTTCTTTCACGCTGCATTTTTATCTTGTATACATCCACCGTCGCTTAGATTCCTCTTACAATTCTCATTCTGCAACATCTCAGTCTCTGCTCTCGTCTTCTTCTCTATGGCTTCAGCACCTCAGCTCGTCAATAACTACGATCTCCATCGTGCCGCCCTGGACGGCGACGACGTGGCCGTCTGTCAGGCCCTTGAGACAGGTGCCGATATTAATGCCCTCGATGAAGAAGGCCGCACCCCAATCATGTGCGCCGTCGCTGGCGATCGGTGTGTTGTATCTTTGAAAAAGATTGTTCATGGGCTGATTATACTTCTTCAGGTGGCAAGAAATTGACGCGTCCGACGCGTCATTTATGACTTCTCAACGGCTGAATGCTATTCGCATCATGCTCCGCCACCCTCAAATCTCCCTGTACTGCTTAAACGCGCCTCATGCAGCTGCGAATGGCGTTATTCCACTCAGCATGGCAGCATGGCTAAACTTCCCTCAAGTCGTTGAGCTCCTACTCGAAGAAAGTGCGGATGCCGTTGCGGTGGATGGCCTGGATGCCCACGGGGCTACTGCGCTGATGTGTACGTATCTCTAACTTTGCGGCTATCTCTTTTCAATTGGCGGTGGTCTTGTTACCTGGTACCCTATCGCTTCCAAACATGGTTATTTGACACATCGCTTCAATCCCCTTTCCGGGTGAGCATCCTCAGCTAATGACATGTTGGAATTTATAGATGCCGCACGTGATAACAGTCTTCCAGTTGTCCAGCTTCTTGTACGTACTGCTTTCCTGACCTTCCGATAGAAAATCTAATGTGGTGTTCAGCTCTCCCATGGTGCACGGCCCGACCTCAGGGACTGTAATTTCCGTTCATCAATCCAATACGCGATCCCTCACCCTCGAGTTCTCTGGCTCTGTGAGAGCATTCTCCGGCGCCATCGTTGGCGCGAGAGCCAGGTATGCCCTTTCCTTCCAAACTTCCAATTCCAGGGAGATACTGATCGGGAAATTTCTCTAGTCACCAGATACCGTTAAGGTGTTGATCAACGAGTGTAATGAAACTGCAGTCGAGGAACTTGTTTCCCTCGCTCAATATGCTCTTCCTTCCTTTGGCAGAGTCACTTCCGCCACACTCATCGATCCTCCACCCCAAAGCATCTTCACATCTACATCCCTCGCACGTTCAGTCAAAACTCTTGTATCTACTCTTTACAACTCTTCGGACACTTCGTTCCTCCGCTCCGTCCTCTTTTCCCCCGCGCTCCCAACTGACTCCCGTGCATCACTCTACCCGCTTTCCGTGCCCGTTCTCGTGAACAAGCCGGATGAAAGAGGATGGAGTGCAATCCATCACGCGTGTTCCTTCACCGTCTTCGGCTCTCCCTCTAAGTCCTCCTCTCCCAGCAGTAGAGTACCTGACATTGAAATCCTGGACATGCTCTATCTCGCAGGTGCAGACGTCTCCCTCTTCACGACGGAGGAACACTACACCCCTCTCCATATCCTCGCCAAAACATCCACCTCGGTTCCTTCCACGATTTCACCTTTGGTGAGAGAACAAATTCGGGATTTAATCACACATCTTGTCCGTGATCTCGATGCGCCTCTTAGTGCGCGGGACAAGAACGACGAGACTTGCTTACATTTGGTCGCTGAGTATGGCGGCAGTAAGGATGTTCTCGACATTCTCCTGGACCTGGATCACATGTTCAATGGCGGACGCGTTTCCAAAATGAAAAACTCGCGCGGTCTTCTGGCGTCCGAGCTCGCAGATAAACAAGAGCTGAAGGATGCCTTTGCAGCCATGAAAGAGAAGATGGATATGGCCACCATCCGTCGAGGTTCTGTGTCCTCCGCGCTCTCCGATAACACCATTCGAGGATCGGAGAAACACGCTTCGTTGGCTGCTGCTGTTGTCGACGAGTTTGGTGTACCGCAGACTTCTCTTGTCGAGGAACAGGGGCCTTCGAGTCCTCTCGATATCGACCCCGCCGAGAAAATACATGAATTACTCGCGCATATGCGCACTAGCCTGCCGACGCAGTATACGCTCGATCAAATGGATGGGATCACTACGCTGCTTGTCAAATATTTCAAGGCAAAGATCGATGGGACGAGGAAGGAGGTGGACGCTATGAAGAGGAGGAGGGACAGTGCCAAAGCCAATGCGCGCGCACTTGGTGTTTCTTTGTGTTCGTACGGCAATGATCTCACCCAGTGTAGAAGCAGTGGGAGCGGACAGACGTTGAAGGGGAAGAAGTGGAAGCCGAGAGAGTCGGAGGATTCGCAGTTGACCCGTGTCAGCTCTGGCTCGGTCGTTGCTCGTAGTAGGGTGAATTATGTCGATGTTGGGACGCAGACCGCTGTTGGGATCGGAAGAACCGAGGTTGGCACGGTGAAGGGACAGGGGTGGGCGGAGTGGTTCGAGGGTCTGATTCACGCGGAAGACGGGACTTTGAGGAAGCGGAAAGATAAAAAAGAGAAGGTTAAGGCTGAGGTACCGAATGTGGGTGTGGGTCTCGAAGAATTTGGTGCCGCCGAGAGACAGTTTCACAAAGTGGAGAAGGAGAAGGGAGAGAAGGGCACAGTTTCGGGCGCGCATAGACTCAAGCATTGGTGGAAGAAGATGATGGTTGCTCACGACTCTCACGCCATCAAGTCTACCGCGGGCAAATCGAAGTCTAGTGAAAATTTCACGTCGGTGTCGACTACAAAGCTGGAGCTTGTGTACGAAATCCAGGATCCTCGTCTCTGTCCCGTTGGACGTGAATCCAAACTAAAACTTCCCTCCCTTTTCAACGCTACCTCCCTCAGCTCACTCGCCCTTGCCGATGACGACAATGACGCGGAGGTGCTATCGCAAACGGCCGTGCTCCAGCAGCGAGCCGCTTTAAGATTGGCGGAATACGCTGAGATGCAAGGGGAGCGAACAATCAGCCAGGCATTGAGAACTGCGCCTGCTGTGCTTGGTGCTGTGAGGAAGGATCTAGAGAGGATCGATATATGTTTAAGGAACGCGGAAGAGTATCTCATGAGTGCTGATGTGAGTGTTGAGAGGGTGGGTAGGGTTTTGAAGAGGGCTTTAAAGGTTTGCGCAGTTTCTTGATATATGCTACTGATTTGTTCTGATCAATATTTCCTCTAGAAACGTCGCGCCATTATCGAAGATCTTTCGCGCTCGCAAACTTCAACGCCCACACCCTCGAATGCTCGGAATATTTATTCCACACCCGAGCGTCAACCTCGTGCCCGGGCAGACTCACCAAGTTCACCAAGTTCGCCGGGATCACCTGGATACCTGGGCTATACACTGTTCCTCTCCTCCCAACGAAGCTACTCGTCCATCTCTTCTGTCGCATCCGACTGTTCCATCCTCACCACCACCACAACCGCCGCTACTTCTCTTTTCACCGCCACCAATGACATGACCGTCCTCGGGCACTCGAGTCCCACACACTACATGCATGGTCGAGGTCAGGAAATGCAGGATGATGACGACACTCGAACGATGCGGAGACTGTTGATGAGGCGTATCGAGGCCCATCTTGGTGCGGCATACGATGAAGTTGATCGAGTTGTCAACTGGATCTCGATCGTTCAGGATGTAGTTGGCGGTGTCAAGAGGAGGACGTATCTCTGATTGAGATTTGAAAAACCACCGAAAAAATCCGAGGAGACCGGAGACAAATATGCGGACGAATCAAAGATTGGACGAAGACGTCAAGAAGAAAAAGAAAGTCAAGGAGACAAGGTGTAACAATAGCGGAAGATCTTGCTCCTATCTTCAAGCCTCAAATTTCTCGAATCGGCTTTCGCTTTTTCATCTGTATTCCCCCCCTTATGGCAATGCTTTGGACAAGAGCTTCTTTGCGTGTAACCAATTCGTGATTTTTTTGTTCGCTTTCCATTCGCGAATCATGCAGGCTGCTCTCTTTATGCCTTTGCTCTTCGCTTTTGACTTTGCTCTTTGTATATTATTGTATCTATAGCTGCATGTATCTCCACTGCTTTGCTCTTCGACCTGTCTCCACATTGCTGTCCTTGTTTCCATTTTCCTTCTCGTGACATCCATACAATGTATATGGACTGCCTTCTTAGTCCCATTCTTCATGCATTCATAACATCAACCTTCTTCTATTCCATTCCAGTTATTCGCGCCACTGCTTCCTCGGGGTAGTGGGACTTGTATATAGCATTTAATGTACCATAGACCTTGCTTTAGAAGAAATTTACCTGACCAGTTGTTGCCAATACTATTTCTCTTCACACGATGAAAGTGGGATCGTTTGTGATGAGTGATTACAAAGGTGACATACAATGTTGATGAACTAGAGGCGTTGAGCCTTCGTAAAAAGGCTTCCCGACACTGATGATGCGCAATCTCCCCACTATGGTAATAGAAAATTAAGCACCAACGCTTAGAGCCACGAACCACGCACCGAGGCGCATGTACAGCAATAGCACTATTCCCAATCCGCTTATGACATTGTGGGCATTCAAAAATGGCCAGCCGGTCAGATACATGCAACCAACTGTCGGTGACTTTCGCCCTTCTCGCATGCAACGCCATCAATAAGTCTAATGACGTCATACACTATCCGACAGACAGATATTCAGGCACGCGCGTAATATTCGCGAGTTGCAGGATTATGTGGACAGGAGCAATGATAATGAAAGAGGGGAAAGAGAAGAATGGATCGTTCCCCCGTAGGTAGCGCTTTATACGCGGCCCCTGCCTTCGTATGTGATGTCATCCGTCATACGTCAATCAGTAGATCAGTTGTAGGTCCAGGCTTACATGCCCGCCTTGCTTAAGTGCCTCACGACCCTTGTAAGATCGGCGCACGCAACGCCTCCCACATTCTGAGCTGTCACCAGTGGCAGTAGCAAGTTGAGCGTCTCGACGGGGTCTAGGCGCGGTTTATGTCGGGATGTGAGTTTCAGTAAAAAGTCAGTTGAAGGTGGAGGTTTGGCTGTAGGTTTGAGGTATATCTATAGGAGGGTGAGGAAGACAGAGGAAGTGGGTGTACTGAGCTAACATACACGTTTGCAGTACCTATGCCTTTCAAATCTCAAGTTCCTCGGACGGGCTTCCACTTTTACCAAGACCACTCAAGCTGTCGACAAAGTCTCGTCTCAGCCCAAAGCTGGATCTGGCACTTTTATTTCCAAGCAATCAATCCTGTACTCAAAGCATGAGCCAGCCACCGAGCTCGACTGGAGGTCCTCTTGTCAGTTTCTCTAACATCCTTTTCCCAGTCGAATCTAATTGCTAACGAAGCATCTCTCGCTAGTGGGCCCCAAGATCGAAGTCCACCTCGAAGAACGCATCTTCCGAGTCGAGCTCTGCATCGAGTACGGCTTAATGGTTATGGCTTGGTGATTTCGATGGCAAAACAAGAAGGAAAAGGGCTGGAAATGGCAATGACTTATAAGCAGTGGATCCGGGTGGTAGTCTAGAATAAAAAAACGTCGGATTTTCTTCAGAAGTCAGCAAGGGGGTAATAGGTTCTGAGCACGAATAACGTGCTTTTTGTCGACCTTCGATTAATCATGATAGGAAGATGACATCAGGGCTAGAACCCAGACGTTTTGGACCCACAAGCTCGCAACAATCCGTTGCTTCTTCCTTCTTCGAGGTAACAGGGCTTGTATATAGCATTTAACGTACCATAGACGTTGCTTTTGGAAGAAAGTTACTTGACCAATTGTTGCTAATGCCATTTCTTCTCTCTACGCAATGAGAGTGGGATCGCTTGTAATGGATGAATACAGGGGTATCGTATAATGATGAGCCTAGGATCTAGAGGCATTGAGCTTCCGTGAAAAGGCTTCCCGACACTGATAATGCGTAACCTCGCCACTATGGTAATAGAAAATCAGGCCAACACTCAGAATAGAGCGGCGAGTCACATACTGAGGGGAACGTACAGCAATAACACTGTTCCCAAGCCGTTTATGACACTGGGGGCATCTAAAAAGGAGCCAATCGATCAGTATTTCAAACACTCAAAATCCATGAGAGCACACATACATCCGACTGTCGGTGACTTTCACCCTCCTGGCCTGCAACGCCATCAATTGCCTCGCAACTTGATCAGCCCTCGCCTTGCTTAAATGCCTCACGACCCTCGTGTCGAAGATCGACGTACGCAAGGCTTCAGTTAAGAATGCTCCCACATCTTGGGCTGTCACAAGTGGCGGTAGCAGGTTGAGTGTTTTGACGGGGTCTAGGCGCGGGTTGTGTCGGGATATCAAGTCAAGTGCGGGCTGTAAAAAGTCAGCTGAAGGTAGGGGTTTGACTGTACGTCTGAGATATATCCGGAGGAGGGTGAGGAAGACGGAGGAAGTAGGCATGTTGGGTTGATATACACGTTTACAGTACCTATGCACACGTTAAGTTGCGTGGAGTAGAGGGAGAAGGGGTGCGTACTCTTCGGCTTTGAGATAATCTTGAAGACGATAGGCATAGAGTTCAAGTGCTTGGTCATGTCGGCCGAGACGTCCGAGGAGAATCGCACGAGCCTCATACAAGTCTTTCAGCGCGAGGCCATCAACACTTGTAAATTGCTCTTGGAAGATGGCGCGTACCAGTGGGCGACAAAATGCCATACAACCTATCCACTCCAATCTTATCATCCGTATTCAAAAATTTGAGCATTTTCGCATAGACCTCTTGTCGTGTCTCTGTGAAACCATTTCATTAGCACCTCATTAAAACCACCTCTACAGTAAGACACTCACTGTCCTCATTCCTTCGCTTCGCGCTGAGCGTCATGCTGATATACAATTCGGCCAGCCTATCATGGAATGCGGGCAACTCTTCATGTCGTTCTTCGATAATGAACTCGAGATACTTTGCGCAGATCTTTGGATCGATACTTTCAAGATAGTTTGCTACGGCTTGATGAGGTAACTCCACATCTTCCGAAAGAAAGACCTATATGCACACGTGAGCAGGTGTAATAAGTCATTGAGGGGCAGAGCGTACCTCGAATCCCATATCCGCGTCCTGCTCGAATATCCACCTCGAATACTGGAATATGTGGTCGAGATATTCTGGGCCTAATTTCTGGAGGTATAGGATTGATGGACGGAGTTTATCTTCCATATCAGAGGCCTTCTCGCTCAACCTGGGATACCGGTTAAACCATCATAAACTGTGAGTGGATTGCAGACGCGCACTCTCGCAACAACTGCAATGCCTTTGCATGCATTTTCTTCCCATAGTACAGATCCTTCAACTCCAAAAACCTCTACAACGCGAAACCATCATTAACACTCAACAGCCCTCGCAAAACCCGCACAAAAGACGCACCTGATGCGCACGCAAATCCTTCTCAACTTCACTAACCTCACACCAAATCGGTATCCGACAGAATGAAGTCAACAAAGCGGGCCTAGTCACAATATACGCCTTGTACAACGCTGTATCGACCACCTGGGCGAATCTCAACAGCTGTTCCGGGGTCAATACACTTAACGGGGCGTCGGGGAGGGCAAAAAGGTCTGCGACGGGCACTTCGGAGAGAGGCTTGAATTCGTCGTGTTGGTTCTGTGGTGTGATGTTAACCGTAGCAAGTGCTGCGCTGAGTTTGGTGCGGCGGTCGACCAGGTAGCCAAGGAGCGTTTCCACGGAGCGGTGGAAGTCATCTGTTGTATGATTTAATTCAACGATCGAATTTGAAATCGGAACGATTAGGCATACCGCGGATTGGGCCCTTGCGCACACTGTGAATCGACGCCGCGTCGTCATCCTTCTCCTTCTCCTTGTGCCCATGAACGCCCAACAACCCAAACCCAGCTCCCTTCAGTCTCTTAATTGTCCCCGTACCACTAGAGCCGGCAGCACTTGGGGCAGTATCCGACGGCTCCGTCGCACTCTTTTCATGCTTCCCATCCTCATCACCCCCACTCTGGCTTCGTTCATGATCCCCACTGCCAGTTCCCAAAGTTGACGAGGAATCGTCAGGAAGTGCAGGCCCATCATATAACTGTATCCACTCCCTCTGCGGCACCGCAAGTCGTCCAGACACAGCCTCCGGATAAAGTGCAATAACTTTTGCAGGGTTAAAGTCGAGCTTGAAAAACGTATCTATCGCCTCGTCAAACTTTGACGCGCGAAACTGGGATACGGCATTCAGAGCGCGAATGCGTATTCGTCGTTGTTCCTATACGGATCCCAAATGTTGATCAGTCACCGAAATTCAGCAGGGTCACCGTGTCCGCCGTACCTTGTCGGGTAAGACGCCATCCTCAACAACATCCAACAATTCCAACGCATCTGCATAATAGCCCCCCTGCACGAGTTCATCAATTTGTTCCGCCCATGGCCGCATAGCAAACTGCCATATTGAGCTGCCTTCCGAGGCAGCTAACGTCCTGTCCGTTGGGGTTGTTATCACAAACAACGGGGACCTAGTGGACGACGAAGATAGTGGAATATGAATTGTGGCATTTTGCGCTGGAGTTGCTTGCTGTGTTGGTGCAGATGTGGATGAGGATATGGTAGTGGTATCATCGGATGGATCGGAGGATGGAGGAGGAACAGGAAACGGTATCGAGAAACTCTGCGAAATGTGCGTCGAGATCGACGATCGGATTTGTACAACGCTCGTGGGGACCATAGTCGTCGTCGGAACCTGCGGCGTTGTTGCACTCTGTGAACCACCGCCCCCCACCGTCATAGCTACACTCGCAGATGATGACCCTGGCGAGGCGACCTCGAGGGCTTGTGAAGGTACTGTCCCACCTGGAAAGACCGAAAATACATAGGACTTGATGAATGCCACCTCGTCTGGCGAAGCCACCCATTCGATGGTTTTCTCTCGTGAAGGTTTACCGTCTTTTCCTATGAAGAGACCCTCGTCTAAACCGAGACATTAACAAACCCCAACCCCATCTGTGAATCAGAAGTGTACGTACTGTCCTTGGCGATCAACACTTCCTCCTCGCTTACAGGCGCTATTGTCGGCTTAGCCTTTGCACCCAACCCCAGGGACATGTATCCCGTCAGTCCACTGAACGCGCCTATGCCCATACCTATCCCAGTGGACGGAGTAACGGGTAGCGGTAGAGTGACCTCGACGACACTCATTGTAGGAATAGAGAAAACTGCATAGTCGGGTGCGTACGCAAACGCTGCCACTTCAGCATTCATAAATGATATCGCGCGTGGGGAGTGTGGTAGCGGTGCTTCCTGTCCTTCCGTTAAACAACTTGAAAGTTACACGAGGTTAGACGAGCAGAACGTACTTTGGCCTCCTGAGCTTCCCCATCTTTCCAGGTATATAAGACCACTTTCCTTCGACACCCGACCATAAGTTGCGTAACCACAGTTGGTATCGATATTGTGGCCGTATCAAAACTCGTGATACTTGTATCTTTTGTTGAGGTTGGCGCACCGGCCCCAGCGGTTATTGCTACCTTTCCCGCAGAGGCGGCTGCAGTGGTCGTAGCTAGAGATGGAGTCGCGGTTGCAAGACTCGGTGTCGGGGTGTTCGCCGAGACACTTCTCTCTAGTCCTGAGAGAGGAGTAGAGTACTGCACACTTGTGTGGACACCAAAGGAATACGCTGCTTCTGCCTTTACCAAGGGAGCGGCAGGCGCGAATCCAGGAAGAGGGAAAAGCGTAACGGTCATCTCTATGCATACCAGACACGATATCCATCAGGCTAGGCTTGGAACTTAAAGTAATATTCCTATAGACACACCAGATAACACCACCAGGGAATTGATCTCTTTCACAAACCCCAACTGATCGATCGACCTTCGTACGAGGCTCTTCTTCGTTTCTAAGAGCTTCACAGTCGCTTCCTCCTCCCCATTTCCATCACCTGCAAATACAATTACGAGCGCAATTAAGTACACGATGCACCGGAAAGCAAACCTTTCGTGCTGTTCACCTCATATATATGTAGATTCCCGGTACTTGTCCCCACGTACAACCGATCGCCTGCACACACCAACCAGCAATGAGATCCGTCAGTCAAAGGGCGTCATCAGGGACCAAGGACGTACCATGTTGGTATAATGACTCGGCCTTCTCTTTGAGAGCTGCGATGAGTAATTTAGGGGACGAGAACGGTGCCATGTTACGCATTGCACTTTCGGTGCACGTCTCAGAGCATTAGCACATAGAGTAGGAACGAGAGACGAGAGAGAATTCAGGGAATCCATGTATGTATTGCATCATAGTCACTTGGCTTCTGGATCTAACTGCAACAAATACTACAACATCAACGGAGTTGAAACATTTGGGGCTGGCCAGCTACGTCCTGCAAAAACCAAAGTCTCCACGCAACCCTGCTCATGAGGTACCCGTAGTTATTTCAATCCCGCCCTCCTCCTTTCCTTCCCAATCAAGATAGTGTCTCTGTTTTCCTCCGAATCGAGTACTCGTCTTGAGAGTCAGATTTTCTTCACCTTGGCTGGTGCCTCCGAAGGATACACAATACAAACAAGACATGGAACCGTGGCCGATGAAGAAGTAGATTTTCTCGCATTGGAGTGTAGGCTTCGCCGGGCGTGGAGGTCCCTAATCGTTTGAGGCTTGTGAACTACACACCTCGACGTAACGTAAAGGTGACTCACTATCAGAAAGCTCGCAGGATATATAGGCTCTGAGCCAGCAAGAGTAGATAAATAACTCAAAAGTTTTGCATCCACCTCCGGATAGTGGACATGCGCCTGCACAAAGTTATCCCCAAGGCCAGCACCCAACCCATTGGACATCTAACATTTGTTCAAGTGACAGTGGGCATGGGAAAAAAATCAGAACACCCACCAGCTCATGCGCCCAGTTTGCAAATCCAATAAAACCATATACCTCAGGCAAAAGGCTGTAATCAAAATTCTGGAGCTGAGCCACAAGACCAGCATCGATTTCTCAGTCCAGCATCATTTCCGTACATACCAGCCATGTAGTATGTCGCACAGCTTCACGGATCATTTGAAGAATGTCCTTCGCCTTATTGGCACCCACCCAAGTCAGGCGTTGAGATGCCAAGCCATCTGTGCACAATGTAAGTCATCTTTCAGTTTGAGATTTGGACAAACTCACAAGAACGATCATGAAGGATTAAGTCATACCAATACAAGGAACATTTCACAAGATCAGTCCAAATGTCATCTATAAGGATGGAAAATTTCCCAGAGCACCGTGGGTTCTGTAGAAAATCCTGAAACGACACATGATAGAAGGTGAAGGGCATATCAGATGCTGATTCTGGTGGTGCCACATTGACAACAGAATGCAATTTCCATAACAACCCATAGAAGATGCCATGGTCGAGGCGTAAGAAATTGCTTAGAGCCTGTTGTGTGAGAATATAGGAGCAGCTCGACAGGAGCAGGAAGTAACGAATTACATCCAACTCATAGGTGCCAAAACCCAGGATGCACATAGTGACTGGGAGGGTATAAACCAGTACATTGGCAAGAATGCGAGTGTAAAGGATGTCTAAGGTGGTGAGTGGGTTTTTCACACCAATAGAATGTATTCCCTTGATGAATGACAAAAACAAGGTGAGTTAGGCATGTAGATCAGCATATTCTGGATCTCCAATGTAATTGATTGCCACCAAAGCCAAAACAAAGAGTCCAGAGGATGCATCACATATTTCCTCAAATGCTCTTTTGTCAGGCCATGACTCTCCATCCTCAAGGGTGATAAAGTCCTGGTATTTGATACAGATGTTCTGAAACCCATTGCACAGGTATCATTCAACATCTGCCTGGGTGTTGTTATCTATTATTAGGTCTTCTTTGCACAATGGATTTTAAAGTTGGCCCTTGAGAATATACATTTGAAGTAAGACTCAGGATGACTACAAATGAGCCACAAAAGGGGAAGGTCATTCCTTAGCCAAACAACCTTGCTAATCATTTCAATGATCCTGCATTGTGCATCCTCTCCTTCACATTCATCCAAGCTATCCAGAATGACAATGAATGACCAAGTGCTTGATGAATTGGAGTGCAGGGCTGAGAAGAGGTCAATGATGAGGTGCCTAAACTAAATATATATGGCTATCTCAAGAACCACTAGGTCATTAGCTAGCTCTTGTGTGAGCAAGGCCTTGTATCTGGGAATATTGACTGCAAGTTGATATACGAGGGTAGGAATGACATGGATGGGTTTGTTGAAGTCTTTGAGCTTGGAGAAAAAGAAGGCAGCACTGAAGCAACCCCTTGCCTGGCAGTCCTCAGCAAAGGTTTGTACAACCACTGATTTCCCAATGCCAGCTGGGCCGTGCAACAATATTATATTCCAGTGACATTGTTTGTCAGAGAACTAGGCTTGCAACCTCTGGACAATTGCCTGTCAAGTACCAGGATGACAGCACGGTGGAGAATCTTGAGCGCTAGAGTCCACCATAGCTCCAGCAATGTTTGACAGCAATAGAATCTCTAACACTATAGAGAATAGTCAACACGATTGATGGTGGGGTCTGGATGGTTTAGGTGCACCTGTCCTTCCTATCTGAAAGTTATTGATTGTGTTATACCTATCTATCATAATTGGCTGCTTAATGATGAAATCATGAGCCCCAGTAAAGAAATTAGATGAGGTGTCATTTGGATTGTCTATGATTCATGATCAGATCAAATATGGATAGCACCAGAAAGGAGATAAGACCTTGCTGATAAGGATTCAATTTAGCATCACTGCTGCTTTGTAGGTTTTGAGATGTAAGTCCAGGTCCAACCCACCCAAGGAGGGAGCTGAAGATCTGGAGGAGCATGTAGTTGTTGGTAGAAGGAAACCACAGCTTGAGTTTACATTGATGGATACATCACACCATCAGGTGCTTCTGAGTTGGATCTCATATGCACTCCTTTTTTTTCATCTCCCTTCACTTTTGCTTTAACCTCAAATGGATCTCACTGGATGTCTGGTCAATAACACTCCTTGAATCAATTGGGATCCACAAATCCAATCTTTTCACATGCAGGGAAGAACCTATAATTCAACCAGCCACACTACAGGGTTAGTAAAGTTGCAGGAGATGAAGATTCATTCTACTTACTGCATTTGTATCAAAGCTTGTTATGATGAGGAGCTTTCATAGTTTACATTCCCCTCAGGCACAATAGAACTGTAGGAATTGACTCAGATGCATGCTGTCTGTATGCCTTCACTGCTTGAATTGACACCACCTAGGCCTCCACAACTCTTATATATTGGACACAGTTTTTTGAGAGCATTTTCTATATCACCAGCTAGCACCAACCTCTTGTAACATGATAGAGGCATGAATGTGTCCTTTCTTTCTGAAGTATGTAGATGGTATCAAACAAATCACTATCAAATTCATATAACAAGTATACTCCTGTGACAAATTCCATGTGCACATCTGAGTTCTGCAATAAGCCTCTCCATGCATCATTTTATTTCATCAATGCTTGCTATCCTGCATGGATCCAGAGGGTCCCTTCCAAGTACCAAAGTTACTATACTGAACCTTTCCAGCCATGGAAGGCACTGCATGACCTCAATCCAAGCAGTCTTCAAAGAGAAAGTTTTCTGTCAGAGAGAGAGAGAGAGAGAGAGAGAGAGAGAGAGAGCTTGACTAGAGATTCATAGCCAACCCACTACCAGGTTAATCTCCAAAGTAATTGGTTGAGTGAAGGCTACCATCATAATCCCTCAGGTTCTGACACTTTTTGACCCCAGGCAGATATTTCTCCTCCCAGACATGGGTCCAGGCCATTGCAGTAGTTGTATGAACTTGCAATTTTTCCTGTGACTGAGAGTGTCACAGAATAATGGAGCAAAAGAACTGTTCCACCAAAGCCAGTGAGTTATCAGATTATGTCCAGAGTTGTATGTGAAGATGCTCAAGACCAGATAAGGTAGGCGACACGCAAATACAACTATGCACGTGTGACAAAACGTGACATTTTCTCGATAAAAATCTCTGTAAAATCAAAAAGATATTTCGGCATTGCTAATTTGAGTAACTGTAACCGATAACTCATAGAAATTGCATTCCCCCATAAAAAATAGGTTCCCATCAAAGATTTCTTGGGCTACTCAGCATTCCTTTGATGTCCGAAGGTGCAAACTACCGTGGGAAGTCCATAGACGCGTTGTACGATGCATCGCGAGTACACAAGTGACTTCAAGCAGCTTCATCTCCTTAATTCTACCTCTGAAAATCATGCCAAAGAAGAGAGGACATTGGCGAAAAGCAAACCTAGGAACATATGCACAAAAGCAGTTAAGGCCCTGTTGTATGGGTCCAGAATTTCTAGACCCTGAGTCAAACGAAAATAGCTCAGTATGTCAGATTGATGAATGAATCATTTCGAGAGGACTAACATTAATTGGAAGGCTCTAAGAATGTTTGCACCTTGCAAAGACTATACAGACACTCCGAGGCTTGAGCCTGAGGGTCAAGAGCCTGACTTAGAGCACTGTGACTGCGACGAGGGGGATTTGGAGCCTGAGTTGATAGACGAGGGTGGAAATGATGAGGCAGGGACTGATTCAGACCCTGAGGCTGACAGTGATGGCGAAAATGAGGAGAAGGAAGGAGATCCTCGAAAACCACCAGAGATCAAAGATGCCTCTGATGCATTACATGACCTTTCAACCCTCTTGAAAGCAAATACACACCAAAGTAATCCTTTTGTGCTGGAACGACTGAAAGCTATTGCTTCAGTACTCCGACTTTATGTGATGCCTCTATCAAAAACCTACCGAAAATGGGTTGGTGCATCAATACAAGCAGCCCTAGCCCAGGGACGTGGAAACACCTCATGGCCCCGACAGCTCCGTGCTTGGGGACAGAAATACATCCGAAATCGATCAATTCCAAACAATCCTTATGGAAAATGGTCAGGGAGTTACATTGACAATGAAGATCTCGCTGCCAAGATTAATATCTACCTTCAAGGACTTGGAGATACCATTCATGCTGAAGATATCGTCACTTTTGTAAACCAACAAGATATTCAAGAGTGCTATGGGATCAAGAAAGATATTTGTGTCCGAACAGCACAGCAGTGGCTTCGGAGAATGGGGCATAGATGGCTTCCTGACTTAAAGGGTCAGTACATTGATGGTCATGAATGTGATGATGTTGTTACATACCACCAAAATGTCTTCATCCCTGCATGGAAGAGGCTCGAGGAACGCATCTGCAGATATACAGTAGATGGTGAGGAAGAGCATGAAGATGGGTGGCCTAATCACAGTCGACGATTGGTAGTCTGGTACCATGATGAATCGACATTCTATGCTAATGATCGATGTTGTAAGCGGTGGATCCACAAAGATCAAACACCAAAACCTTACGCAAAAGGGGAAGGGACATCAATGATGGTTGCTGATTTTGTATCAGCAGACTATGGATGGCTCCGATCGAAGGATGGAAAGCAAAGTGCACGACAGATATTCTGTACAGGAAAGGAGCAAGATGGATACTACACAAATGTTGATGTGTTGAAGCAAGCCGAGGAAGCAATGAAGATCCTAAAGCATGATTACCCTGATGAAGATCATATCTTTGTCTATGACAATGCCACTACTCACCGGAAGCGAGCCGACAATGCCCTTTGTGCTGGAGATATGCCAAAAAACCCTTCCAAATCATTTGGTGGACAAACACAAGTTCGCGACAAGAATGGACGGCCAATATACGCACCAGATGGCAAGATCCTGAAACAAAAGGTGAAGATAAGGGATGGTGTGATGTCTGATGGGACATCACAGTCGCTATACTTCCCTGAAGGCCATCCAAAAGCTGGGTGGTTTAAAGGAATTGCTGTTATCCTTGAGGAACGAGGTTATGGGTCAATGAAAAAGGTGAAGCTACAGTGTAAGGGGCTTACTTGTGTTCAGGGGGACCCAATCACAGCACGCTGTTGTTGTCGTGGCATGCTCTACAACCAACCCGATTTCGCTGCAGAACGATCTCAACTTGAGCTTAAATGCATGCAGAACAATATCGAGGTGCTCTTCTTGCCGAAATTTCACTGCGAGTTAAACCCCATAGAACAATGTTGGGGGTATGCAAAGTGGCTGTATCAGTTAAGGCCACCGTCGACGAAGGAGGAGGACTTGAGAAACAACATGCTTATGTCACTTGATGCTGTGCCTCTTGTCACAATTCGACGGTACGTTTGTCAGTGCCACCCTATCTGAATGCAAACCAATCACAATGCACTATCCCACAGGTTCTCTAATCATGCACAACGATTTACAGACGCATATTCAAAGGGACTTAATAATAAGCAACTTCAATGGGCAAACAAGAAATATCAAGGTCACCGTGTACTTCCAGAGACAATTCTTGATGAATTTGATGCAAATCACACTCTAGATACATAAATACAATATATTGTGACATTCTTGGTCATCATAACACGTCCAGAATACTCTCTTCATCGCCGGGGGAGATTTCGCTGTTGGCTCCACCGCAACTCATTTAACCTGTCAATGCAACGATGCCATCAGTCATGCCTGTGACTGCTTACTCAACATAGCTGCTTTTGCATGTCGCCTACCTTATGAGGAAAGGTAAGGTAACTCAATAATGGCAGGTGGTTCACCTGATCTGTGAATAAGGACTTTAGGTGAATCTGTTCCTTCTGAAGGATCTTGAATATTCCACTGATCAAATCCACTTTTGATGCATTAGGATCTTGTTATATATGTAGCATTTGAAGATGTCAAAAATATTGTGGGAGGGATACAAAGGCTGTGGGCATAAATTTCACCTGGGTCAGAAAGAGTTTCTTGAGCCAGAGAGAGAAGTCTACAGTGGATAATCCTCTTAAAAGGTCCTTGAGCCCAACCAGCAGTGCCACTCCCTCCCTAACATTGTTTTCTAAGCATATATGCTCAAGATCTGGACACCATTGCAACAATGTTAAGAATTTGACTAGTAGTAGTCCTACTTATATATTAGCAGTCAGGATAAAATCTGGGAATTAGTAGTCAAGCAGAGAAAGATTTGAAATTGCTCAAAGGAATTACTGGAGCATGTAAAGACTGAAACTACAGGAGAAATATTGAAGTGAGGAGTGGTCCAGATGGTGTCCAGACAACTAGGGATAATGAAACAATCAGATAGTAGAAAGGCCTAGATAAAGCAAAGATAATCATGGATGAGGGGTAAGGCCCTAGATGAATGAAAAGGCATGGGATAATTGGTTGAAGAGTCCTGATGAGGAATGTAATAAAAAAGAAGAGTGTAGAAGAATGTATTTGTAGGGAGGGGTACCTAATAGGATTGGAAGGAAGGCAGACTGAATATAATCCACAGAACTTGCCTTGTAACCAAGGCTCCAAGAGTTTAATGGGCATGGAGTGAAGTCCATAACAAAGTCTTTTTATTTGCAACTATTCAACAAAAGATTGCTAGTCTAGCTACTTCTATGTCTTAGGAAGAATGTTATTACAGCACAGATGTCCAGATAAAATTAGAGTTCCAAGATATTTTTCCCTTAGCCAAGTTCTCTCTAGCCCTAAATACTTCCCTCAGTCTAGAATGCTAAGCTCAGCTGGAGCAGACAGATGCTTCCCTGAAAGTAGAGTTTCAAGATCTCTTCCTAAAGACTCTCCTATATATCAATACCCTATCTAATGACATCTACCACTATATTATCATTACAGCTACAGACAAATTTTGTGTGACCTGGAAATACTCATGCCCTTGTAAATGGAGAGAAGTATGGAAGAGTCTTGTAGACAAACATCTTAAAGCAGGACAAATTTACCTATCAAACTCTTCCTTTGCATCTCTATCTTTCTTGATTGCTAAGGCTAATCCAAATACTGCCTCCCATTGGGTCATAGACTATTGATGCCTCAATGCCTTCATGATTGCTAACTGCTTCCCTCTGCCATGGATTGATGACATTCTAATGGACTGTGTGAAAGGCAAGATTTGGGTCAAGGCTGAGATGACCAATGCCTTTTTCTAAATAAGAATGTATCCAGACAATATCAAATACACAGCATGTCAAATACTCTTTGGCTTGTATGAGTAGTTGGTGATGCCTATAGGCCTCCAGAGCTCCTCCTCTATACAATAATAACATGTAACTATAGATTTATGACACTTAATAAGTATGTCATGTTTACCTTGATAACATTATCATCTAGTCCTAGAATTTTGAGGAACACTTTTTAAATGTACATACTGTCCTTAAAGCTCTAAATGCCAATAGCCTCTTGTACTCTATAAAGAAATTACAGCTGTTCTGTGATAAAATCATTTTTCTGGGTCATCAAGTCTTGCAAAACAGCATTGAGGCAGACCCATCAAAGATTTCTAAGATTCTTTCTTAGCCAGTACTATGTTCAGTGACAGAAGTCTACTATTTCTTAGGCCTTGTCAAGTTTATGGTTCTATTTCCTTCCAGACCTTGCTCAATACACACATATATCCCTTACCTCCTTACTACAAAAATAACTGATAAGATTTTCCTGAAGTGGAATGATAGATACTAAGCTATATTTGATGCCATTAAAGAACTTGTGAGTCTTTAGTGTCTCACCAGGATTGACCATGACAATCCAGGGGACAATAAAATTTTTGTAATATGCAACACTAGCATTAACAAGTACTAGAGCAGTATTGAACTGGGGACACTCATGGAAAGAATCTAGACCTGTAGCCTTTGACTTCCAACAATACTCAGATACAGAGAAGCACTATCCTATATAGAACTTCTAGCAATTATTTATACTCTCCACAAGTAGTACTCAGACCTTATTAGAATACATCTCAGGATATACACAGTTTATAAAACTCTCCTCAACTTCAATATATAGTAAGATCTCTCTCAATACTGAGTATGCTGGATAGAATTGATATTACAATATGACTATAAAATAAGTTATGTCTCTGGAGTCCTAAACACAGCAGCTGATGCACTATCACATATACCTAACAACCCTGTCCCTTCATATGAGGACTCCATGATGATAGTGGCTATCTTCCTCTTAGAATCCTTGGATGCCTATGCAGAAAGAGTCAAGGCTTCTCTATATCAGTCTTCTGTTATTGTGAATGTCCTTAAGCTATCCTACAAGCCTACCCTTCTGGATGAAGTCAAGAAGGGGTACAACACAGATTCCTTTATCACTAAAGTTCAGAAAGCCATCAAAATGGGAAGCAATACAAATCTCTGTCTTCAAGAGCAGGATAGTCTCTTTTTATTGAAGATTACATTCCTATCCCCAATCATAACTATGTGAATGACTTTTCTATCTCATATATAATAAGTTAGGTCATTTTGGTAGTGACAAAACATATACCAACTTCTGGTACTCATTCTACTGGCCTAAGATGAAGACTGATCTTGAAAAGGCTTACATACTATCTTGTATTGAATGCTAATGAATGCTAATGTAACAAATCACATGGATTACAACCAACTAGGCTACTCCACCTCTTTGCAATACCAGATGAATGTTTTACATCTATGGCACTCAACTTTGTAGGGCTACTTCCAGAAGACAATAGCTTTGACTTTCTCACTACCATCATAGACTAACTGGGGGCAGACATCAAACTCATCCACTGTTGAACGACTATGTCAGTGGAAGAATTCTCACATCTGTTCTTCAACTACTGGATATGTGACAATAGGTGCCCCTTTAAAATCATCTCTAATTATGACTGTCAATTCATGTCCAAATTCTGGTCCACACTTACTTAAATCCTTGGAATTAAATAACTAGTGTCATCAGTATACTACATCCAGACAGATGGAGCCTTGGAACACACAAACAAGATAGTAGTGCATGCTTATGTTTCTTTGTGGATTGTAACCAGAAGGGCTGGGCCAAAGTACTTTCCTGTATTAGGTTCCCACTTGATGAACTCTGTCAATGCCTCTGCCAACCTCTCTGGGTTCCAGTTAAGGACTGGATCATCTTTGCACATCATTCCTCTGCTACCAACTGTACTACATGAATCCACAGATGATGCACTAAAAACAGCATGCAAGCTTATACAGTCAATATGCTCACACATGTATGAGGCTCAAGACAATCTACTTGCAGCCAAGATGACAACATTTTGTATCCATCATGCTATCAAGAAAGACCAGGCCCCATCCTCACCATCAATGGAAAATGGGAACATGTAATCAAGAAGATAATTGATGAAAGCACACAAGGAAGAGGAAAACAATATCTTGTATGATGGAAAGGATTTGATGCTTCAGACAATGAATGGCTATCTGGAAAGATTTTGCAGGACAACAAAGCCTTGGATATTTGGGAAAAGTGAGATAGAGATCAACTTTTGTAGGGAAGGGAGGAGTGTAAGCTACGGCTTACACCAGCAGTTATGTTTGGTATTGATATGGGATGTTCTAAATTAGGAAGAATAAAAGAGCAAGTTGAAGAGAACACTAGTACTTACTTACAGTTTGGATATGACCTCAATAGTATCTCAAGTCCTGCATATCCTTTTGTTCCCTCGCCTTTCTCAATAGTAAGGCCTTCTCATCCGTGCCTTCTCTCACACACATACACATATACGGCCTTCCACATAGTGACACATGTCCCCAACACTTCACTCAAAAAACGAGGCGGGACAAGGAAGTCGGATACAAGGTAGGGTATGATAGAAATCAATACTGTACAAGTTGAGCATACTCATGCTAAGAGAGTTCCTTGAGAAGTAGTCGAGGATGGTGCTAATTAAACGTGCAGGCGGTCTTTCATACCTCATACTGATTCATTAATAAAATCCGTAACTAATTTCTTGAATTCATTTGGGCTGGTCGTACATAAACTGGTGAGTACGTTCGCTTTCGGAGCCCGAGGAACTCACAGTTCTGCATGCACCCAATGCCCTGTATCCAACGTCTCTAATGCATGATTTGGGAAGAGGCTCTCGATGAGGGGTATCCCATGACGATTAATATAGCTACTCAATGGTTAGAATGCATTGCATAACTGTTCTCGATAGGAACGTACGCGCTCCTGCTGCCCTTTACAAACAACGTTCTGCCGGTCCAGGTTCTTTCACCAGGGGAATATGGAAAGTCTCCAATATCAGGTATCGCCTTATCAATGATGTCAATCGGAACGCGGAATTTGACATGGGGTCGTTCAGAGGTTGCTGATTCGAGGTTTGTCAACAAGAAAGCGCATATTGATGGGTCCTAGGACGACCAAGTCCATTAATACAAGGGACGCCAAGGAACACTGCTATTCACCTTCTCATAGGTAGAGAGCAACGCCAAGGCCTCTTTTCTGCTCTTCAGCTTCTCGTTCTCTATCCTCCGCATGGCTTCGACATAACTTCGGAATTGCGGGGACATTTTTGCTTTCACTGGTGCGATGTCGACAACAATCAAATTTTTCAATAAATTCGTGCGCATATCGAGATGAGGATCGAGGGCAAGGGCCATGGCGACCTTTCCTCCCCTGCAGTTATTGTCAGTCTGGCGCTCATCATGCGAACAGGAGTCCGGCCTACATCGAATGACCAATTATAGTCGTTCGTTCTAGACTATGTTTGTCAATGAATTCCAAGACATCTTGTGCCATCTCGGTATATGTCATTCCAGGCGCATGCGGTGAAGTGCCGTGATTTCGGAGGTCCTAGTAGAACGTCAATCAAACGGCAGCATCAGCTGGAATAGTTGAGACTCACGAGTGCATATACTGGTTTCTGAAGGTTTTCACTGATACCTCGAGCCAAAGTGTGCCAGTTTGTCTTTGAGCCGCTATTCACGATGCACGGGCAAACGGTATCATGTCGACAGGGTCAAAAATCAGCTGCACATTGGTCAAGTTGTAATATGCTTGAAGTCGAAATTACAGCGCACAGCAACCCATGCAGAATTAATACCGGTTCCTCTTTCTCGTTCGCGTCCAACGAGTTGTACAATTGGTAATCCAACGTCACATAATTGTTTTTCGTACTAAATGATCTAGCCAGAAGTGCTTCATTCGAATTAGCTAGAGTTTTAAGGAAACAGAATACAGCATACCCGAGCAAGACGTTGTCGAGATTGAAGTAAGGGAACGTCGGAGAGCAAACATCATGGAGTACAGTGGGCCAGCGCAACCCAAAATGAATTTCGCCCCTCGCCGAGTAATCATTCACGTGACGATTTTACGTTAACATCAGCTGATCATATTCATGGGCATCCATCAAGAAGCATAACTAAGACATGTATACACACAACATCTGTCCATTGAAAGAGGCATACAAACTCTGTCCATTGTCCAAGCCAAAACTAGAGCACAAAGTCCTGAAAAAGTCCGTTCCCACCGCAAACCTGATATGCATGCACCCATCAACCGCAGTTGAAGTAATTTCCAGGAATGACCCCAGGGCAACCGGCGGTATCTAGAGCTGATTAAATCACGGACGAAAAGCTCACTCATAGTCGAAGACCTACCCTTGTCTACCGGACAGTCGTTGAAATCATCGCAGCACCTGATACATGCACGGGGACCGGCAGGCTCCACTAACTCAACGTAGTGTTTGAACCTGGGGCCAAAGCAATCATTGATTAGTCTATTAGTTCATTTTGGGTTCGATGATGCATACCCGGTACAAATGCTGCCTTCAGGATTGCCTTTACCTCCAACACCGCCACTTGAGTCGTATTGACCGCCCGCATCTTTGGGGTTCAACCTATCGACTGTCTCGGGCCTGATACATCCAGTCACTGATCCAGGCATAAGCATATTCTTAGAAAAGAATTATTTACGGCGGATGAAACGTACATTGAGCCCATTTCGCTCCTTTTTTCCCCTTCCCAGTCTTGAACTCCACGTTCCTCCAGAAATTGCCCGGTAGGAGACCTTGTGAGTCCGAGGTCCGCGCCGACGCAGAACAGTAGGATTGCATGCCGCCCGGGTGCTCGCTATCTCCAATATTTGTATGAGGTGTTCTTGGCACAATCATGCTAAATGGAAGAGAGATATCGGTCTTAGAGATACACATAACGTAGAGAGGTCAAAACATACCAGTACTTCTGGGCGCTGTCCACTCGTACGGTATTATCAGGGGACGCAGTGACCGCTCGAGCTTCAGGAGGTGCAGCAAGCACTCCTACCGTGCCCAGAGTTAAAGCCGCGAGCAATAGTCCATGGATTGACACCATCACTATGAGTGGAGAATATGGGGGTTAAGACCGAAAAACATACCCTTGAACTTTTCTATTATATATTCAGCCTAGTACTTAATCCTCTACCTCCCACACTCCCCGACTTCTCGGATCCCAATACAAACCCTTGCACCGTGATCTAATGGCCGAATTACGCTAAACCAAAACAGCGCCGGGGTCCTCATCCTAAGGTCAGGAGGTCCAGGGAGGGCATGGCCACTGGCAAGAGACGTGTGATTTGTACCAGGTCGGGGTTGGATGAGGTATTGTGGAAGATCAAGTAGGGGCAATATAACAAATACGTCATCGTGCTGTTGCAGTAATCGACTTTCCAGCACCCAACCCCCATCACTTCAACGTCCGCCAACCCGAGTTTCAAGGACGCTTGAGACGTCCACGACCCATCTATTTTCTGCACTTAGTACGAAGACAACATAGACCATCGGAAATAATAAGATTAAAATAGTCTGTTAATCGTCCATTCTCAGATATTACACCAAGTAATCATCACAGGAGGAAGGGCCACATAGCCTTCCTCCTAGGGTAATCCTTTCCGAATTCTTTCTTGTAGTTCCTGTGCTTCTTTAGAGCCCAGACTGTCATGATATAGGCCGAGAAGGCAAGAAACAGATAGGCTCCACAACATGCTAGCGTGAGTTCATAGCCATTACAATCAAGGCTAAGCTTACCAGCAAGACTCTTCGTCATCCCAGTAATAACTGCCCATCCCATGACCTCGAAGAAGTAATTCGGGCACGACACAAGGGAGAAACCATATCCATAAGGTACAGCGCGAGTACGAGTACCAGGTGGGCGAAGAGAGCGCAAGGTCATGTGCGTATGGAAATTGGACAGCTCTGCAAACTATCAAAGGCCACTATATCAGCCAATGCACACGGAGAAAGGCCAAGGAAGCAGGAGACTCACAGCCCAAAGGCCCGCAGCGACATATAAGAAGTCCTTATTGTTGCGGTAGGTACCAACGATAAAGGGAGAAGTAGCGGAGTACTTTGGGTGATAGATGTCATATGCGAGGAAGAGACCACTGAAGATATGATAATGTCCCGAACTGCGACAGAGAGTGAGCCGTAAAACTGGGCAAGAGGGCTAAGACCTACTTGCGGAAGATATTTCCAAGAGGCATAGTGCTGTTCGAAAACCGATGGACACTAAGTTGGCCAACCTTAGCGACGATTAATCGCGTATAGAAGGAAAACTCACAACACCGTCTCGAGCTCGCGCTTGACAAAATGCAGCATCACGAACGCAAACACATACTTCTGCAACGAGCTGTGCACCACGTCCTTTCCATACCAGACCTTGGGGAAGTAGTAGAATAACGGGTGAATAAGCAGCGGTCCAACCTGTCCAAACCGTCATAAGCCAAGCTGGGCTCGTCCGAACGAGCAGATACGCACGTATTCGATCAGGAACACGGTCCGCCAGCTGACTTGCGGGCCAAGATCTTTCACCTGCAACTCCGCCCCTTGCAGCTTATCCCCCAGCACCTCACTTAATTTTTTGTCATCCGTTAGCGCTTTCCGGTCGTCCTTAAGCGTAACCTTCTGCCTCGACGCGTAAAACTAAAGGATAACAACGAGAGAGAGACTGCGTCAAGTTTATATCGCGCAAAAAGGAAAAGGAAATACCTTGGGATATTTCTTAGAGATACCCGCCTTGACATCGGCAATAGTCCCATCCCGCGGCACCTCGATTGTAATGGGCCAGTTTCTAGCGAAAGCGGGTGGTTTTGAGGCAGATAATATTGTAACTTCTACCATAGTGGCGTTCGAATTAGGAGGAGCTTGTCGTGGAGGACGAGTCGTACGTCCTAGACTTGTGTGCGAACATTTTCTCCCCAGTCGCGTACATACATCCAAACACCATCGGGCCGGAAAATGCCATCCCGACTCCTTCCCAGCCGTTGGGAAGGAATCTGGGTCAAAGCTTGAGAAAGGGCAGAAGAAGCGGTCCAGGAGGAGTTCGCGCGGGATTCCCGTGAAAGCTAAACGCTACGGCCTCAGCGCCCAATGCTCAGCACTCCTTTTGAGGAAACCTCTGGCGCTGTGACGAATGATCAGATCTCAAGAGGCGCAATAGTGACCAGTTACAACACGCTCCACTGTCAATAGTGATCATTCAATATTCAACATCCGCGCTTCAGTGTTTTAGCTAAGATTCCACACCCAACGCGTCCGTCGATCGAACACCAAACAAAAATAAGCCAAAGTTAGCTACAGTGGCCAATCAAAAACCTTTGATCTGTTGACTTGAATAAACCAGGACCTGCCACTGCAGGCTTAACTCGACACTCTCTTTCCCTGGAATTGTGCAAACCCAATTCATTTTCCCGTTCGTACCGAGCAGTTTCAGGTCGTGCACAGGCTCGTCCACCATATCCCATCTGGCATAAACAACGCAAGACTCGGAAATGCCTTCGGTGACCCGGATACCTGTCTTGGCCTGACCCAAATCTTTAAAGCCCGCCGTAGTGGAATCAGGGTATTGCAAAGGAGGATGTATGAGTCTGACCGAAATCTCACGGTCGTCGGCGCTGGGGATACTATCAACGATAATTAATGATGGGACGGTTGTGTCCCGCGAATTTAACACTGTGATGCGCTGGGAGAAAGAGTAGGTGATCATTGGCTTGAACGCAAACCGGCTGGGTGATTACGGGCATGGTATGTTACATGAATTTTTGGGTCGGCGCTGTATAAAGTTCAATGTCCAGGAGCCGGTGATTGAAAGTCAAGGACTTACCCAATGGAGAGATCAAAGTCTTCACCAGGATTGACTGTGCCCATGTAGCCGGACGAGGTGAAGTTACCATCAAGGTATACATTCCAGCTCCCTGCGCGTAAGGCATAGTTAGAACTATTCGTGACTTTGGCCTATTCTCAATCGTTAATTCACCGTGAAGTGATTTCTGCGGCCAGACTCACCTCTACATGGACGTCAGAAGACACCCTCGGAGTGCATATCCAAGATAAGTGGGCCTTGAGCTTGTAGCGCGCAAGAACAAGCGCCTGGGATTCTGTCTTATCCGGCACCACGGTCCTTCCGGGAAGAGTTAACCGCGTGTCGGTAAGTGTTTTGGGAGGAGGATATGCAGTGTTAGTTCCCCGTGCATCAGTGCTAGGAGGCTTCTGCAGGGATAATCTCCATTGCTGCAGCTTCGGTGCCTTTTGAGACGTAACTGTCCTGAGAGTCAAATCCACAACATCCCAAGACTATATACTCGAGGTCAGCTTGTCCTCAGGCCGGTTGGCATAAACTCACTTCTCCTGTGTTGTTGGTGACGAAAGCCTTGTAGACAAGTGTCACTGCTTGGTCACCATTTGAAGCAGCGAAAATTTCGTATGCCGAAGACCAAGATGCGCCAGCGCACCTGATAGTTCACGTATCAGCTTGAGCAGCACAAATCCAAGGATGAGAACACACCGTAAGTGACATTCACAGTGACTGCCTCTGGCTCCCCCGTACACAGCATGAACGTGACGCCTGAGCGACTGTACCCTGAGTCTAGAGTATAATCAGATTCTTCATCGTCTATTTTGTCCTCTGTTTCCTGGATTTCTTTTTCAAGACTCTTCATCTTTGCGTGTCATTTTGCCCCACACTGGTCATTTAAGTCCAAAAAGCGCCCTAATTCCAAAGGGCTCATTCCTGATGCCTTGTTAAGGCCACCTGAGCGTACGAGTCAAGTGCAGTTGTCATTTTTTGGCATCGCGCCAAGGACTGCTCCAAAAGCGACTGCTTCTCGTCGAGGGCACCAATTTTGCTATAGTCTGTGCTAGTACCAGACTCTGCCCATATCCTCTTCACATCGGCAAGGGTAACGTCCCCGATGACTTCAATCCTGAAAAGATGGCCAAACGAAAATGTTGGCAAATGCGGCAGTCCAGCGATATAAGTAGGGGAAGTCACCTCAGATTTTCCCTATCAAATGATGATGGAAAGCCGGTAGGTATCCGCACTTCCGTTAAGCCAGGTTTGAGCTCGCAGCGAAAGGATCTTGTGATATCCGCGCGATACGGATAGAGAGTAACAGCAGTAATTTTGCTATCCAGGTGAGCATTGAGCTCAAGAGTAGAAGGCGAGGCTGTGACTATCTCCGTTGTAGACATGCGGGTGATGAATGCTCCATGGTTAACGTCCTGGGTCTTATAAGGCATACAGTATAATGTAGATTTGGAGCGGAACATTGACGTTTATGAGCTTCACGGGACGTGACGTAAGAGAAAGCAGCGGACAATAGATCCATGAGACGCTTAGGATCTTTGTCAAGCAACCTAAGTTGACACATCGAGTAAAAAAGTCATCGCCGTCAGCCATGTGATTCATAAGAGTTGGATGACAAGGACACCTCTTGCCAACCGGTGGGTGAGATACAACGCGAATAAGTACAAGTCGATGATTGTCATGGGAGTCAAGGGATACTGCTGATTTAAATGGGTGTTATCATGATTGAACACGGTGATGGTGACTGAGCGTCACAACTGATTGATTTAGCTACAGATATAGCTCCACAAGTCTTTGCCTGGATGCTCACTGAAGGTATGCTGTGCATATGATGATATTCCGACTGCTTGCAGAGCTGCTGACAGATCAATATAGGGGGAACGGTAAGAACGGGTCAGAAGATCATGCCCCGACGAAATGTTGTAAAGCAGGCTGCTATTAAGATGTGTTACACGTGAGCTAAATCTGGACTTCTGAACAAGCGGGCATGTGCCTTTCGAGTATACAGCACGGGCAGATAAGCCCATGTCAGAGGTCGACTGTGTCTCAATCCAACCCTGCTGGGACGCTGCCCTTGTCGGTCGAGGCACAATCTCTTGGTCTTGCAAATGCATAAATACTGGCGACAAATTTGAGAAACACCGGTTACTGCACCTCCCCTCTCCTGCGACCGTGCACCAATTTGTCGTAAATAGAGTTTGCTCCTGTAATAGACAAAGTCTGCGGCAATAAACCTGGATTAAAAAAATAAGAATAAAAATAAAAATAAAAAAGCACCTGCCCTCTCCCGGATTCATCAAATATCCCTGGGGCTCGCAGTATCTCTGGATACAATGGTATTCCAGAGCGCCTTCAACTTGTTGGCCCTTGTCGCAGTAGCATCTACTTCTCCGGCTCCTGATATTCAGGAGCTACAGGCGCGCACTCCCGCACCCGATAACATTGTCTATGTTATGGATGCAAACAACTTTGATGGATAATTCTGCCCTTCGTCACACCACCAAATACGTTCCTTATGTACATCTGGCAGCATGATCATGCGCCGAGGGACCCTATCCCAACATTGGGGATAGCGAATACCCCGAGGCATGAAGACATTTTGCTCCCCTCTTGACCGCTATTCTTCGATTCAAGACCAGCTCCCACCTGACTTTTGGAGTAACGTGGAGTTCAAGACAGGATATAGGTCGCGAGGAGCGAGATAAGCACGACGTGCGTGTAATCTTCGAGTTCAGTCGACATTGGCACTGACCTCATGATTATCACGTTGGTGACGGGATGTTTCCGCCCAGAGAAACTATCTCGTTTGATCCCAAACGATCCTGGAGGTTAGTATGATTCAAGTGGTGGTGCGGGAGGAAGGGGGAACCCAGAAGGAAGTGTTTGCCTGGGATAAGCTCCTGCACCTTTCATAGTTTGAGTCTCATGAACTGAGGGCATGTCAGATTCAAACATTATGTGGAACTTGGCGAACCTGAGGATAGACGAGCATGCATTAAGTGCTGCGATCACTATGACGATTGTCCTCTTCGCCTTGATACCTCGGGTTGCCCTGCCGTTGTTAAAGGGAATTACTTCAATTACAACTAACGGACATATGGCGCCTGCCTATGCTGAAGGACGTGCAGAGTAAATATTTCGTGGACATTGAGGTGTCTCTCTCGGATGTTCGTGAGTGGATAAGTCTTTGAGTGTTCTATGTATGGATGGATTCACTGGACTTGTGATAGCTCGGACGCTCATTATGATAAGTAGCGTTCACAAATCTTGTTGACTGCAAATTGTATTGACAGCAAATTTCGCAATGAAATAACGCGGGGTATCGTTGATCATTAGTTCCATTGTTAGGATATTTTCCAGCTCTCCACGCGAAGTTTTAGGCGATAGTATTTGTTCAGCCTCTCCTTAATTCACATGTCCTCGAAGTAGCCAGATCCTAACAGAATCCCACCATTTACATTCCAGAATACCCCGGAGTCAACATAAAATAGATCCTCGATGTCACCCCCAGGCTCCTATATATGGATTATCGATGTCCTTGTGTATTTGGGGTATACGGGTTCCGAAGCTCACATCGGCTATTCCAAGGGGCGATGACCTTTGTTGAAGCAGATTCTGTAGAAGTAAACACGCGACGATCACGAGTCCGGATCAAAAGCGTCATGCTATGACGCACGGACATTGTTTTAGTTTTGTCATCAGTAGTATAGTAGTTTCACTCCATCCGAATGTACGCCTCAGTTCTCGCGTTATCGAGACTGAGGTGAGCCCTTATATTACTGTAGTTCAACCAGTAGTTAACATGTATTAGTGATTTGTATTTAGGTAGTTCTTCAATATATCAGTCCTCGCGTTATCGAGACTGAGTGATTTGTATTCAGACTTACAGATTCTTATCAAGAGATGGGTCCAATGGGGTTCAAGTCACATTACTTCCGATGCATGAGGTAAGACTTGGGTAGGGCATGTGTTCCCATCTGCACCTCTCGTGTCAGGTCTGATGACATCAGGGCGCACAGCACGGGGAGTTTGATCCTTCAAGGGAGGTGCCAGTGTCGGAAAGTTATAAAAGCAGATGATATTCAGAAAGAAATACCGGTGACTCCCCCTCTCCACCCTCGTCCTTGAGCCTGAATTCTAGGAAGCTATGGCTCTCCAAGCACTCCTGGGCCTCTTGGCACTTGTCGCAGTTGCGTCTGCTTCTCCAGCCGCCACCATCCAAGAACTTCAGGCTCGCGATCCAGCTGCAGACAATATCGTCTATGTCACAGACGCAGAGAATTTCTGGTCAGGCCTCGTACTACTATCGATTGTCCTGTCCCACTAAACTTGTTCGTGTATAGTATGATCATGCCAAGAGATCCTCATACCAACATCGGCGATAGCGAGCATCCCGGAGGAATGAAGACGTACTGTTCTCCATCAGGCCGATACTCCACAATTCAAGGCCAACTTCCACCCGATTTCTGGAGTAACGTCGAGTTCAAGACGGGATTGAGTTCACGAGGGGCGAGATTTGCTCAACGTACGTCATCATTTGTTCAAGAGCTTCGTATCGTTGATTAAGTTCGCGATTCCCATGCCAGTGACCGGGTGTATTCGTCCAGAGAAATTGACGCGCCTCAATCCCGATGATGGAGGAGGCCAATACGACTCAAGCGGGGGTGAAGGAGGTAGAGGAAATCCAGAGGGAAGCGTTTGCCTTGGGTTTGTGTTTCTTGTCTGGTGATTACGGTCGAGAAGCTAATTAGGGCTCTCAGATACAATCACTACGTGGAACTCGTTGAGCCCTCTGATAGACGAGCATGTATCAAATGCTGCGACAATTTCGACGATTGTCCTGTTCAGCTTGACACCTCGGGCTGCCCGGCTGTTATTCAAGGAAATTACTTCGACTGTGATTAATGGACATATGGACAATAGCCTATTCCGAAGGGTGTAAAGTATAAATACCCCTCGTGGACATTGACCCGTGCGCTCGGGTATTATTAGGTAGAACGCCGATAGTTACGGACAATTGTGAATGGACCAGAATGATAACAGCATACCTGTCGTGGATGTTCGATAGTTGGTATTTGCGGGCTGGGTGTCATCTACGAATAAAGTCGAGGACCAGCTGTTTGAACTCATTTGGTTTTTCAGCATGGACTGAAAATTGTGGTATGAGTCGAGAAAGACACAAGCTATCATAATGGAGCTTACCCCAATGTCCGGTATCCATCCTTTCTACTGCCACGCGAGGGAAGAACTTGCTGAAGACTCGTTCGTTGTCATCGGTGATGTAACTATAGGGAGAGTGAGTATGCGCCGACTAACGAGGAATGATTGCAACTTACGGGCTTCTTAGGCCGCGAAAGACAAGGGTCTTCCCTTTCCACCGTGGTCTTCTGGAATCAGCAACATCGTAAGGAAAAGACCCTAATTCGGGAATAGCGTTTCCGAGGATATCTAATGGGAGGTTGAAGTAGGGTTTGCTATGGCTCTGTAGTGGGCTCGGAAGCACAAGGTTCGTCAAGAGGAATTGACGAATAGCCAGATCCTACAGAGCGTATTAACACATAAAAGTTCATGAAGAGTGAAATGCTTACAGGTTCGTACTTGCACAGACGAAGATCCACTTCTGCACGTGTCCGCATGGTGCCCAGGGGAAGATCGTTAATTTCATGCATTGCGTCAACATACTTGAGAAAGTCGTCTGAGAGTGCAGCTCTTGTGGGTGCAATGTCCGATATCAACAGATGCGACAGGAGGTCTTCTCGTCCTTTCGTGGCGAGAGACAACGCTAGAGTCATAGCTACCTTACCACCCCTACACAATTCTGTCTGAGATCAGGAGTTCAAGAGTAATTGAGAATAGATGCGAGTTTACGAACATTGAATGGCCAAGTAGCGCTACATTTGATAGGTTGTGGGTGTCGATGTAATACAACACGTCTTCAGCCATAGCTATGTATGTCATTGGTGTTGCGCGAGGAGATGCACCATGGTTCCGTAAATCAAGGGCGTGAACAGAATGGTATGGTAGAGCCCGATGAAACGCTTTGTGGAGAGATGTCCAGTTTCTCTTTGAGCCACTGAAAGAGGGACGTTGAGTCCCCCGTTCCATAACAGTTGGTCGAATCTACTCACAACAAGCCATGAAGAATCACGAGGGAGGCGTCCCCTGGCGCGTTTCCACCCGGGTGAGCAATTAAGCTCTTAAGTTCGACAGGAGTTCGGGCATGATGTATAGAGTACGAGAAATGCTGTGTTGCAAAGTACTTTCTGGGCAGTCGATGCCGAGCAGGCTGAAGCTGGTACATCGACGAGTCATGCCCAATTTGCTGGTCTAGTTTGGAACTTGCTCTGTTCCGATATCCGGGCCGGGCCGGCTCTGATGCAGGCTCAACCTTTGTCCGTTTTTTCTCCCAGCTCCCAATTCCCAATCTCTCAGCTCCTCCTCTACCCCCATCTGACCACTCTACCTTCTTATTGATAATGACAGACTCGTCAGATGTGCTTTGAGCATGAATCCTGTGACAACTTAGCATCTGATGTTTCTCCACCAGAAATGCGTCATAGGATTTGGCATGGTCTTCTCTAAGTTGACCACAGGGACTATAAACGGCTCTCAGTCGACGCGAATTTTTGGACGAGTCCCAAATTCCCATTGCTATGCATCCCTCTGAAGCTCCCCTTCCCACTTTGAATAAACTAGGCCTCGAGACATTCACGTTCGACGACGTTGACGCTGTCTCTATAGCCCAGAGCTGGATCGAGGCTTTCAATGCTGCTTGTCAAGCGGACAGCGTTCAGGATATTTTGAGCCTCTTTGTCGAATCCAACTTCACCTCACCACCTTTATCTCAAACTTCGCCTCCGGACGATGCTATCCTTAGTCAGGATCCCTCTGTCTATTGGCGTGAAGTCCTCGCATTGACTTGGGACTTTCGCGCCTTCGAAAGTACACCGGCAATCCGCCAATTCCTCCAGGACCGCTTGAAACTTACAGAAGTTCGCAACGTCAAGATCAACACTACAGACAAGGGCGCGTTCCCGGTGCTTCAACGTCCTTATCCGGATCTAGTCTGGATTCAAGCTTTGTTCAAATTCGAAACGAAGATCGGATATTGCTCAGGCGTTGTGCGGCTCTTACCTACGAAGCAGAGGGACGAAATTCAGTGGAAGGCCCATTGTATCTTTACGAATCTCGAGGACTTGAAGGGTTTCCCTGAAAAGATCGGTCCCCTGCGGAACCAGGAATCGGATCACGGCGCCTGGGAGGAACTCCGTAATAAAGAACGCCAGTTTTTGGACGAGGATCCCCTCGTTCTCATCATTGGCGGAGGTCAGAGTGGTCTTGACGTGGCCGCTCGTCTCAAGTGTCTTGGGATTAAGTCGTTGGTTGTTGAAAAGAACAGCGCATTGGTGATAACTGGAGGAAACGATATGATGCATTGTGTCTCCATGATCCTGTTTGTAAGTCCTTGCCTCTGCATCACGCGAACACGCGGCTTACACTAAGTAATCAAAGGTACGATCATTTGCCTTATATGCCGTGAGTCTCATCCTCGAGTTGTTCCCTACATGTGTTTACATGGATCTAGATTCCCACCAAACTGACCCGTCTTTACTCCAGCAAAAAAGGTGAGGTCTATCTATACCTTGGTCTCCAACGGCGTTTATCGCATATATCCAGCTGGCGAACTGACTAGAAGTCTTTGCGGAGGCGATGGAACTCAATGTATGGACGTCTTCAACGGCTACCAGGGCTACCCAAGACACCACTACAGGGTACTGGACAGTTACAGTTGAAACTAAATCCGATGGTGCCGAAACCCGAATCCGAGAGTTCAACGTGAAACACCTCATACTTGCTTTGGGCTTCTCTGGAGGTAGAGGATATGTTCCCAGTTATCCGGGAATGGTAAGCTTGAATGTATGCCTGCCTCCGGTGATATATGTGAACTCGCGGACTTATTGCAGGACATCTTCAAAGGCCAAATTCTGCATTCGCTTCAGCACGACAAGGCTACAGACCATTTGGGGACAAAGGCGGTTGTAATCGGGTCATGCACTTCTGGTGAGCCCATATCTCTCCTATATATTTCATATCACTGATTACAACGCCGCTCAGCCCACGATATCAGCGTCGACTACGCCAATCATGGTGTAGGCAAGTGAAGTTGAATGGAATCCAGAACACCAATAAGGCGTATTTTTAGATGTGACCATGTTTCAGAGAAGCTCCACCTATGTTATGAGTGCTAAACGAGGGCTTCGATTAACCCGCGAAGGTATGTTTACGCGTTGCACTCAATAACAAGAGTTTCACTTCATATAAGACTTGTACTCCGAGGACGGACCGTCGACCGATATCGGCGAGACTCGTCGCTTCATACCCCAATCTGTTGAATATCGGAGTTTCTTACCGCTTGACGCAGAAGCCGATGCGTAAGTGACCTAGGCACATCTCATAAATCCCCTTTTGTAGTGACCTTCTGGAGGCTCTCAAAAAGCGCGGATTCCGTTTGGGGCGGGTCTTTAAGGATTGTGGTTTCTTAATGTCAGCATGGGCGCGGGCGGGAGGATATTATCTTGGTAAGTTCTCCCTCATCTGATCAGCTGTGGCACATTGATCTCCAATCCGCTTCCAGATGTTGGAGGCAGTCAATACATTATTGACGGGCGGGTCAAACTCAAGAATGATAGTCAGATTGCTTCCTTTACGGAAACTGGCCTTCGATTCGAAGATGGCTCTGAACTACATGCAGACGTAGTTATTTTCTCCACTGGGTCAGGCTTCCATTTGTTCATATCGAATAATTGTATTGTCGCTCATGCTCACTCTAGTCTCGGAAACGCGCGAGACGGTATACGTGATATTTGCGGGGATACCGTGGCAGACAATTGTTCTCCTGTATGGGATTAGACGACGAGGGAGAACTGAACGGATGTTGGCGTGATATGGGCTTCAAGGGCTTATGGTACATGATGGGTGCGTCCCGATTTACCGCCATATTCTCACAGGTGCTTGAATTCTCCTTAGGAAACCTCGCACCATGTCGCTTTTATTCAAAGCATGTCGCCCTTCGTGAGTGACCTTCTAGAATCACAACCCTCGGTAAAAACTGATACATATATGATTCCAGAAATCAAAGCCTTGGAAGAGGGCCTGTTCGACGGTGTACGCTACAGCACGCCTAAATAAATAGACATCGACGTTTCCAGCGCTTCGAATTGCATAACACTGTCAATACCTGCCATAATATATAAAGCTTCTTCCCAAATCTCCATTTCGTGTGAAAACGGTACTCCCCATTCCCCAGGGGTTTACGAACTCCAAAAGGAATTTCTGACATGCCATTGATCACCTGGCACACCTTGGAGTGATCATCATAAAACATGGCGTCCTAATAAACCAGCACATTTTGCCCGGTGCACTACTCACCACCTTTCTACTGCGATGACCACTACACCCCATCCATCTGAAGCACCTTTACCCACTCTTAACAAGCTTGGGGTTTCCTCTCTCCCCGAAAATATTGACGCTTCGAAGATAGCCAGCGAGTGGTTCGCATCATTCGCGGACAAGGTCACCGCAAACGATGCCGACGGCGTCCTCAGTCTCCTGATTGAATCCTCCTTCGATTCTGCCCGCCCCGAGACTGCAGATCAACCTTCAGTCTATTGGCGGGATCTACTCGCGCTTACATGGAACTTCCGGACCTTTGAAGGTACCGCTCGGATCCGCAAGTTCTTGACCGACCGACTTCAAAGCACTAAAATTAGCAATTTGCAACTGAAGACTACGAATGATGGACAAGGATTGGCGCCGTTCTTCGCTAAGCCATTCCCAGATATTGCTTGGATCATGGGAATGTTTACGTTCGAGACGGAGGTTGGATTGGCTTCGGGTATTTTCCGACTCGTTCCTACATTGGATCACCAGCAGCAGCTTCAGTGGAAGGCTCATTGTATCTTTACGAACCTCGAGGAGCTGAAGGGCTTCCCTGAAAAGATCGGACACTTGCGTAATCAGGAATCTGATCATGGGAAATGGGAGAGCCTCCGAGAGAAGGAGAGGAGTTTTGAAGGTGTGGACCCGACTGTTTTAATTGTTGGTGGTGGACACAGTGGTTTGGAGGTTGCAGCGCGGCTGAAGCTACTCGGAATCGCTGCTTTGATTATCGAGAAGAACGAAAGGGTGGGTGATAATTGGAGGAATCGTTACGACGCTTTGTGTCTCCATGACCCCGTCTGTAAGTGAAGATTGCGAACAAGACTATCTTGTTCTGACACATATCGTAGGGTATGATCACATGCCATATATTCCGTACGTATATTGAACTCGCTGCCTGTCTCGCCTATGGTTTATCTCCTGCATCCAGGTTCCCTCCAAACTGGCCTGTCTTCTCTCCTGCAAAGAAGGTAACGTTTGTGTAGCTTGAGACTTAATAACCTGTTGATCCGGAGATTCTCAGCTTGCGAACTGGCTCGAGTTTTACGCAGATTCGATGGAACTGAACGTGTGGACGTCTTCAACTGTAACCTATGTTCAGAGAGACAGTTCGACTGGTCTTTATAGGGTCACGGTCAAAGGACCGAAAGGGGAGCGCATCTTCACAGTCAAACACGTCGTGTTCGCTATCGGATTCGCTGGCGGCTCGGCTTATATGCCCACATACCCTGGGATGGTAATACCTGGATACATACTTAGGTAACTCGCATTACTAAACGAAATTTCAGGACAAATTCAAGGGACAAATCCTCCATTCGACACAGCATAAGAAGGCAACGGACCATTTGGGCAAGAAGGTCGTTCTTATCGGTTCATGCACTTCCGGTATGACAAGTTAAACCATCTTTAAGAGCCATCAGCTCATTCCGGTTCCATCAGCGCACGACCTCGGTGTGGATTACTATAATCACGGAATCGGTATGTACATCCGTGAGCTGCTGTGGCATCGTTTTGACGTAGGAACCATAGATGTGACTATGTATCAACGCGGTTCGACATACGTGATGTCCGTGCAGAAGGGAGTTAGGATGGTCGTTGCAGGCAGGGGTGCATCCATTTCCAAGAAAGCCGATCCTGATATCCTTCTCAGGTGTTTTCGACGAATCAGGGCCTCCAACTGTGGTTGCTGACAGGATATCTGCATCCTTCCCAAACCTTCTTAATGTCGGAGTCAACTATCGCGTAACATCTCTAATCGCGGAAGTGGACAAGTGATAATCTCTCTTTTGACACTGTACAGCCAGCCTCACTGCTGCTATAGGGAAACCCTTGAAGGTCTCCGCCGCGTTGGGTTCAGGCTGAATTGGGGACACAAGGATGCTGGTGTATTGTTAAGCGCGTTTACGAAGGCAGGAGGTTACTACCTTGGTAAGAAGATTGCTGTTGCTATTTCTTCGATATTGACTTTCTGTAGACGTGGGCGGCAGTCAGTATGTAATCGATGGTAAAATTAAGCTGAAGAACGACACTACGTTGGAGAGCTTCACCGAGACCGGCCTGAAGTTCGTTGATGGAAGTGAACTCCCTGCTGACGTGGTCGTTTTCTGCACTGGGTATGTGTTCCTTATAGATCGTGTCCACGGAATCACTAAAACAAGCCGGCAGACTTGGGAGCGCTCGCGACGTCGTCGGTCGCATTCTGGACCCAGAAACGTCTAAGAGCGTAGGAGAAATCTGGGGATTGGATGACGAAGGAGAATTCAACGGGGTCTGGGGCGGTCTCGGTGTACAAAACCTATGGTCCATGATGGGTGCGAAGTCCTACTAGGAGCTCCTCGCTACACACCTGACTTTGAATGCAGGAAATCTCGCTTTGTGTCGCTTCTACTCCAAGCATCTCGCGCTTCGTAAGTCGACTTCATTTTTGATGGTCACATAGTTGGTAATGCGAGCACGTTATAGAAATCAAAGCCATTGAGGAGGGTGTTTTCGGGGAACGCTACCAGACTAGAATTTGAAGAGATGGATGGAACGATCTCCTCGTTGCAATGCTCTTTCACAATAGCAAAGAATGTAATATTAGCACCGCCTTGACTATAAGGAAACCATTAGATGTCGTGGGACAGGCCACTGGCCTAGCAGCATACGATCTTCCTCGAGCATTCAGAGTGCTGCCGAAAAGCCGGGTGACGAAGTTCTATGCTCAGGAGGGTACCCTCAGGGGCGCGGCGGATGCCGAGCCAGATCGCATCAACTCTTTCCGTTCCCACAATTACCAATTGTTCTCGAGGGTCGTTAAGTCAATCAAAAAATGAGTGAGAGGCGATCAAACCTTGACAATTACAATAACAATCAACTGAAAGGTTAGTCATTGTAGTAGGAACGCCGATGGCGCCGAGTTTTCGAGAATTTCTGATAGTATGCCGACGAAATGATAACAGCCCAATGGCAACTGCCCCATGGACAAACCAAGAACAATTGTTGGTGGCATGGATCTCAAAAGCGAAGCCTTCGGGGAACCTCGCTCCTACAGAAAGGGCTTCAACAAGGCGATGGCCGGAACAAGAGTCCGAGCACCATGCAAATCTAATTCCGGTGAGCTCGTCTGGTTATTCCATAGCACATTGTACCGAACTCTAAACGCATAGTCCATTATTATAGATTGGCTAATATCCCCGGTATCCATATCATCTCTGCCATAGCAATTCGGGCAAATCTTTGATTCCTGCCCAACTCATGACAATTATATTTGAAGGTTTTACTTTCGTTGCGGTAAGTCAATAAGACCTGCAGTCGGTGGAAGCATCACGATCATCTTACATTGTGTCCGAAAAGAGGGAGGCTTGTTGTGCGTATAGGGTATAAATAACCTTCCATTCCGGCAGAGCTGCCAACCCGCCTTCCTCCGTCTCAGTTTCTCTGCAAGTCTCAGGTTACACTCACGTACACTTAGCTCATCATGTCCAACAGCGCCAGCGCCGGACGTTACCCTGAGTAGGCTACCGTTTTCGTCCCCCTGTTTTACACTGACATAGTCCCCTCTTTTTTCTCTGTCTTCGTTGGAAGCCTTACTCTGGGTCCTCCCCCTTTATCCCCCGCACAGCCCGACTTCCCAACCATCCCCCCTCCTCCTACACGCGGGAGGAGTAATAACAGCGGTAATTCCATTGGAAATACGCTGCACGATCTTCTGCCACCCCCGGCCACTCCTGGCCTAGCACAAACCCATAGCTCTGAGTCTTCTGGACGAAGTGCAAATGCTTAGAAGCGCACTCCTTAGGGTGATTGTGTTCTACTAGGAACGTGCGGAGGATGCTCCGCCAAAGCTTTTTTTGTACTCCTGCTTCCGCTTTGTACACGCGCTCTCACATATGTCACTTGTGCATTTACGCATGATCATGCCGAGAACCCATCAATGATTCCTTGATATGCTGGTTTCTTCTTCAAGTTCTAGAAGTGATTGTCAAAGATGAAGTCGCAAAAGTGTGGGGAAACGAACCTCATCCCAAGGACAAGCACTACCTTCGCCGGGGAAATTTGCCGGGATCCAGGAGTACTGATAGGGCGGCACGAACATGAGTATCACCAGCTCGCAACAGACAGCGCGTACAAAGGCTGACCCTATCGGTCCAATCCCAGACAGTCACGCCCACACACTTCCTTACTTGCCGGCAGGCATCAACGACGATCCGGTAGTCCTCTTTTTGTTGGATCAACATGTCCCTCGTAGGCGGAAGCGTAGGGATCCTAACGTCCAGCTCGGTAATCGCAACCTCAATACCCAAGTTTGCAAATCGTTCAAGATTGGTAATCAAGGAAGGTCCGGCGGAGGCATTGGAAGAGAACTGCCCTAAGGTCAGGTGGGCTTGTATGCCCACTCCATCAATGGGAACGTCTTGGTCTTGAAGAGATTTAACGAGATTAAAAAGACCTGTAGATTTGGGATTAACCGTTTCCACATCAAAGTCGTTGATCTAATGAGGTTCAGTAGTGCAAGGATGAAAGCGTGAAACGATTGTAACTTACATAGAGCTTTGCGAATGGATCCCCCAAGCGAGCGGCATGTAGGGCCGTAGAAATGTATGCAGCGCCACTGGTGTTCAAGAAGATAGAATCCCTCAAGGTACCATCGTCGTTGATTGGCTCTGCAAGTAAAGAAGAATAAGTCCGAACCAAGAAGGATAAATATAACGTACAACGCACCGTTTACAACGTCCCAACTTACTATCTCCGCAAAGACTTCAGAAGCCAGAAACGTGTGACTGGAGCATGGAGCGGTACTGACGGCTGCGGGGATGGTGAGACGGCAGGAAAACCCGGAAGGATGGCGCGCAAATACATTTTTCCAAGGTAGTGCCTGGCCACGGTAAAGCAATGATCATGGATAACACTGGTGAGTATGCTTAGCACCAGTGTGAGTGAGCTGATGATCATGCAAGTCCAACCTGAGCATTGTAGCATTGTCGAAGTTTCCGTTCAGGACCCATTCTGGAATTCGTTGATGCCAGACGAAGTTGTGCCCTCAGGAACGGCGGTTTGAGTGCATATATTCCATTCCAGGAGCACAAGAACCCACCTCGAATGAGCTGACCATGCCGTTCGGCTTGTTTTACGACCATGTCCGCTCCAGTGTAGTTCATTACGCCTTGAAAAGGTTCAATGAGACTCTAGTGAGCAGTATTAACAGTTATTCATGTGCTATAAAGTGTAGTGTGGAAGCTCTGTACCCATTTCATACTATGAGCCTGTCAATGACATTGCACACTCAGTATGGAGGCACATATGGGCGAGTAGATCTTGCGTACCGGCGTCAGCTGGTGGAAATCCTGAGTGTTTGACAGCTGTCTGAGGTAGTCCGTATCGTTGAACTGGTATTCATTTGTTGCAGTCCCAAAGTATTTTTTGCCCGCCCTCTGTGCGAAGGTGTTCAACTGTGCAATCGCGGCGTCGAAAACCAAGGAGAGACTCAAGATTGCTAAAGAGATAACGCTGAGCATATCGATGTCTGATCCTTCCACATGTGCCAACTCATGGCCGTTATATATGTCGAGTTCTGAATCACGGGGCGGGGTTCAGCTGAGCATTGAGAAGCGAAGAGCCGGCAGCAAATCTGGCAATGATATTTATAAGGACTCACTACACGTGAAGAGGTCCGCAGACACCCAATCAAGTTGCCCTATCTCAAGGATTCTGTAGTCCGACACGCAGCTTTTCCATGGACTTATGCCATAGAAGACGATCCCGGGACACAATCCCCGAGCGAAGGTCGAGTGGACAGACTGACACTTCATCTGGATTGGATTTCGCGTACCCGCATCTCTTGAACACAGCAGCCTAGCATTGCTGGTAGTCAGCTGTACTGTGTATGAAATTGTTTCCGGATTCGAGCCATTTGCCCATAGAGCCCTCTATATCCTCGTACTATCTGGCTGTTTTTCAAGTGAGGAACTGGACATTGGGCAGCGGGAAGACTTCGAGGAGCTGTGGAGTGAGAAAAGGAGACTTGAATGTGTGCCTAGAGCTTAACGTAGTCGGATCTGAATTTCGGAGAAAGCGTCTTATTGACGTGAATGGCATAGATGGCAATGTTGAAGGCGCGGTCCGTGGTTCTTTGGTATGTCTGTTTGGTACCTGCAGCGTTGCGTACGAATCCAAGTATGTCGGCCTCAGCCTCGCAATCGGTTCCAATTGATCCCATAGCACATGGTACGCCACCGCAGTTCACATTTCTCCAAAGCCGGGTTACACAGCACGGTAAAAGCTCCTTTCAAAAACCCCTGAACAAATTCGCTGAAATTTGTCACCCTGAATGTCGCATACATCGTTCGCTCGAAGCTTACAGTGATTTACCCCCATCAACCACGTTATTCGCATCCCGGGCTTGCGCTTTAGATCGTAGTGCTTTATGGATGCCACTAGGAGAGGAAGTAGCAATGCCGCAAATTACTCATCCACGTACCATGTGACTTACCTGCCACAACTGTTACTCTTTTCGGCCTCCTATCCTCATTCAAAGTGAAGCCACTTGTCCGTCGTCCTGGTGATCCTGGAAGTCCAGCAGCCGGGGTAAATCAAGTCTTTCTACCAGCCTGGGAGGAATATCCACTGTTGCAGGTCTTCGTTACTACCAGCTTGGGTCAACCGCATCAATGGTTCATCACTCACAGCCACCCTGAATTCAGTACTTCAGTGGAGCTCTGTGAATGCTTTGCGCACGACATACATATATTCCCATATTCTGGCTTCGAGAGCGTGATCGGCTCTCAAATACCTGACCCTGTCGTGCAACCCGAGATGACCCTGGCCGCTAAGAAAATTGTTAATTCAAAACACCTGGGAGTACTCTGTGTTCCGAGCCCAGAACGATATCCACAGAGCTCCTCTGGATGCATGCAGACCATGGGAATAGAAGCAACATTTTCGCGAGCTGTCAACGAGCCGTATGAAGCCGAAGTGGATTTTTCCTTGTTGAACGTGGCCATTGAAGCTGTTGCAGAAATGATTCAAAGACACCACTGGGTATAAATGCGCCATGTTCACCAGACGAGAACCCAGACCAGAAGTACTCAAGTCTCGAATATCCCCCATACATCTACTACCCACTGATCATTCATGCCTTCCTTCAAACTGTTTTCTTTGGTAGTCTTGCTCAATGTGAGCATTGCATTCTCCAGGGTTGTAGACCCCATATGTAAGTCACCATCGAACATTCCTTACTATGTTTCCATTCGGTGACTCACAGTTCAATGTCAAGTATTTCCACCTGTCCTTTCTGAGATAACTTCTGTGCTGAGTCCAACAGTCAGCACAACGCAATCAACTCCTTCCTCTTCTACAGTTGAAATCCCTTCGAGTGGAGTCCCCTCTCCTTCCACAGTTGTAATTCCTTCCTCGTCACCAACCTCTGTCCCCGTCTCTACCATTGTGGCCTCTTCGAGTGTGGTCTCCTCCCCTTCCACGGTTGTAATCCCTTCCTCATCGGCAGCTTCCATCCCAGCCTCCACCACATCCTCTGGAGCTTCAACCTCTGTCCCGGCCTCCACCACAACATCTGGAGCTTCAACCCCTGTCCCAGCCTCCTCCACGATGACATCTGGAGCTTCAAGTTCTGGCCCAGCTTCCACGACGACGTCCGGAGCTTCAAGTTCTGCCCCAGCCTCCATGACGACGTCCGGAGCTTCAAGTTCTGCCCCAGCCTCCATGACAACATCTGGGGCTTCAAGTTCTGCTTCAGCCTCCATGACAACATCTGGGGCTTCGAGTTCCGCCCCAGCCTCCTCGATGACGTCTGGGGCTTCAAGTTCTGCCCCAGCCCCCTCGACGACTTCCGGAGCTTCAAGTTCTGCCCCAGTACCCTCGACGACTTCCGGAGCTGCAAGTTCTGCCCCAGTCCCCTCGACGACGTCTGGGCCTTCAACGTCTGTCCCAGCCTCCACGACAACATCTGGGGCTTCAACTTCCGTCCCAGCCTCTACGACGACGTCTGGAGCTTCAACTACTCTACCAGGTTCGACCACAACTTTGACCACCACTTCGTCGAGCCCTCCCACAGGAACGCCCGTTCCGTCCTTCAGAATCCACCCTAATGGAAACAATGCGAAATGCTTGGATGTGAGAGGCGCCGCATTCGCCAACGGAACCGCCGTCCAAATGTACGTCAAGCGCATACATCCAGATACGGCATCAGATGTTGAGTGATTCTCGCCACAGCTTCGACTGCAATGGAACCCCTGCACAAGATTGGGTCATTGCACCGGGAGAGGGCCATGTTGTCCTTGCTAACACAGGATTCTGCTTGGACGCCGGTTCAGGTATGTAGTTCTCGTGTGTGTCGGTGAAGTCCCTTCTGAAGGTTCTCTGAAGCTCCGGCCAACGGCGTTGGAATGAAGATTTGGGAATGCTTCGACAACTTGCCCGCCCAAGACTGGTTCTACACCGCCGACGAGAGAATTGCCTTGACCAACCACGGTAAGCGCCTTGCTAGGCAGATGGAGACCCTAGCCTGACCAGCGTTTCTAGGTTTCTGTCTCGATCTCACTGAAGGCAATTTGACCAATGGCAACCAGGTCCAAGCCTGGAAGTGCACTGACTTCAATGCCAACCAGATTTGGACCGTCACAAACTGAGTAGTTATTGTTGGCACCCAATGAGCCATAGAAGCTTTGTACGCTGTTAGATGATTGTAGATGAGGACAGTATGAGGATTTAGTGATGCTGTGCGATATTCAAGTGAATCAGCAAAGAGCGAGTCTGCACCGACGAGAGAGCGCCTGAGACAGACGACAATACATCAATTATTCCACGAACCGGGATTAAGAACGATTTGGGGGTCCATGTCGCAAGTAGGTGATGTGGCACCATCCACACCCCCGCTACTGTCGCCGTCAACGTCAGTCACAGTAGCCTCATTCCCCGGAAGGTCCCCGAATGTACCAGCATATGATCTGCGCCCATCCCCTATCCCTGAGTAGGGATATAGTGTGCACTCGTACACCCGCCATGCCAAGACGTCCAGATGAGAGGTATTCATGCGTTTCCGACGGCCCAGTGATACTGTATTCAAGATTGGCAGTTGCACCCGGAGAGACATTCGGTCCTCTTCAACACGAGACACCCTTGAATCCTTGTGGTTCATGATGACGTGCCTCAGCACACTTCTCCAGCAGCCAGGCAATCCCTGAAAACCCCGTATAGTTCCCGAAAGGATAGAAAATTATAAGGGCAAAACAGATGCCGAAGAAAAGGGCATGAATCCGACATGAAGGGGGAATTCGAAGTGGACACCTAAGAGACACTGAGCACTTGCAAGAGATTTGTGAGAGTTTGGTTGCGTGGGGCCTGACAACTGAATCCCTTTGAGTGCTTGGGCCCTGGTGCTGCTTGAAAACCAAATTGCTGGATATCCCCCGGAATTTTGTGTGCTGGTTTCATTGCTTTTGCCCTGTGACACTCGAGATTGTACTTTTACAAACCCTTCTACTTTCTCTCGTCGTTGTGCAAGCATCATGAAAAAGTTAACGATCCACCAACCGCCACCATATTACCGGTACAATCACTCTCGTGCATCTCATCTATTCCCCGGGTACCACGGATGAAAGAAGTGCCGAGGTAAGTGCAAGGCCCATAATTACACCTAGTGCCTTTTAGTTCATATCTCTCGCAGTGTGAAAATAAGGTCGGTCGCACTTAGGCCAGCACTGCGATCGCCACCATATCTATTTGATTCGGGTGATGGGCGGTTAGCCGACGAAAGACCACAGAGGCGGATAAGGCTCAAGCTATGTACTTCTAGCCCCAAGCATCCGTCGTACATTACCAATGATAACCTATCAGGTTATGGCGTCTCGGAACCGACTATACTCTTGACCATCACTGCGGGCGCTGCATTTCATTTGTAACCCCTGATAGATTGCAACGAGCCAACCCATCGTTTACCCGTTTCCTAAATCCACGCGAAACCCGAAAGCCCAGAAGACACATCAACAAATGTCTTTTTTAAAGTATTGTATTGATCAAATACCTATTGATAGTTCCATTCGACGTCTTGAGTAGATAATTATATCGTCAAAGATCTTCCCCGCCCAGGCACAAGATCTCTTGACCAACTGTTCCTTGTTATTAGTAGTGACAAACCACACAGCGGACACACGCGGCGTCGCTAGCTTGGCTCAAAATTCCAGGTGTGTCCATAAGGCTTTCATGAATCTTTTACTGTTTTAGTGAATTGTACATTCAGTCCAAGGATCAAGTGTTCCCAATTTATCCGCGTACCTGCACCTCTTGAATACAGCAGCTTAGCATTGCTGGTAGTCGGCCGTACTGTGGATGAACGCGTTTCTGGATTTCGACCACTTGCCCGTAGAGCCTCTTGCTATCTTCTTGCATTGGCTATGGCTGTTTCTCAGTGGAGGAACTGGACATCGGGAAGCGGGAAGACTGATGATTTAAATACCGTAGTTTACCTGAAGCTTGCACCGAATTACTCCCATCAACTATGTCATTACATCTTGGGCTTATGTTTTAGACCGGAGTGTTTTATGGATACCACTAGGATGTAGCGATGGTGCGAATTACTCGTCCGGCAACAGGATCGGTCCGACAGAACGAAAATATGCACTATCCCTGGGCTCTATCGCCGCGCCATGGAGAGCAAAACAACTGAAGGTAAGGTTCAATTACCTGTTTGCTGCAATCCGAGGAACAGCAGGAACAACCTGAGGGCTTGGCCTTGCCCACTGCTAGGGTAGTCCATTCCTCTGCTGGCTTACACCCCGTGGCGCCCGTGTTTTTCAAGTACAATTTCCAAAAACGGCCACAAATACAAACGGCCCAGTACAAACGGCCCCAGCACTCGAAACCACTTGCCCGTTGCCCTGGAAGCACGGCTGCTAGGTAATCCAGCCTCCCAGGCTGGGGATTAATCTCCACTGTTTCAGACCTTCGTTACCGCCAACATGAGTCAACCGCGTCAATGATTCATCCCTCACATCCATCTTGAAATCAGTATTTTAGTGGGCGATTGTGAACGCCTTCGATACAATATACATGTAATCCCATTTTCATGCTTAGAGTGCGTGTAATTCCCAAATGCCTGACCCTGTCCTGCGACTCATGAAGACCTTGGCCGCTAGACGAGGGGGATTGTTACTTTAAAATTCCAGGGGAGTACTCTCCGCTCTATGCCCGGAGTGATCTCCACAATACTCCTCCAGATGCGGACCATATGGAGGGAAGCGACATTTTCACGTGCTGTCAACAAGCCGTAGGAGGCCGAAGTGGATTTTTTCCTGAACGCGGGCACTGAGACCGCTGCAGAATTCATTCAATATCTCCACAGGTATAAAGGCGTCATGTTCACCAGGCAAGAACTCCAGACCAGAAGTACTCGAGTCTCAAACACTCTCTCCACATCCGCTAACTGCTGACTGTTCATGCCTTCCTTCAAATTGGCCCTTTTGGCAGTCTTGCTCAATGCGGGCGCTGCGTTCTCCCAGAGCACCTCTTCTACAAGCTCCTCCACAACGTCTGGAGCTACAACTACTCCTCAAGATCCGACCACAACTGTAACCACCACTTCGTCGAGCCCTCCCACAGGAACACCCGTTCCGTCCTTCAGAATCCACCCTAATGGAAACAATACGAAGTGCTTGGATGTGAGAGGCGCCGCATTCACCAACGGAACCCCTGTCCAGATGTACGTCGAGCGCATACACCCAGATACAATGTCGGATGTTGAGACTGACCTTTCGCCGCAGCTATGACTGCAATGGAACCCCTGCACAAGATTGGGTCATTGCACAGGGTGAGGGCCATGTTGGCCTTGCTAACACAGGATTCTGCTTGGACGCCGGTTCAGGTATGTAATTCTCGTGTGCTGGTGAAGTCCCTTCTGAAGGTTCTCTGAAGCTCCGGCCAACGGTGTTGGAATGAAGATTTGGGAATGCTTCGACAACTTGCCCGCCCAAGACTGGTTCTACACCGCCGACGAGAGAATTGCCTTGACCAACCAAGGTAAGCGCCTTGCTAAGCAGATGGAGACCCTAGCCTGACCAGCATTTCCAGGTTTCTGTCTCGATCTCACTGATGGCAATTTGACCAATGGCAACCAAGTCCAAATCTGGAAGTGCACTGACTTCGATGCCAACCAGATTTGGACCGTCACAAACTGAGTAGCAATTGTTGAACCTTGATACCCGATAAAAGCCATAGGACCTTTGTAGGCTGTTAGATTATAGTAGAGAGGACAATACGGACATTTAGTAATATTGTGACCTTTAAAGTGATCCAGTAAGGAGCGAGGCTACAAGCGACGAGAGAGTGTGAGATGGAGGCCCATGCACCGGTTATTCCACGGACGGTCTAGGTGTTCATGTTGAAGTCACAAGTAGGCGGAGTGCCACCACCCCCTAACGTTGCCGCTACTGTTGCCGTCGACGCCAGTCACGATAGTCCCAGTCTTGGAAGACGTTGGCATGTGACCTATGGCTGTTCCCCATCCTCGGGTAGGAATAAAGTGTACACTCTTGCATTCGCCATGCCGAGACGTACAGGTGAGGGGTATTCGTGAATGCTTGATGGCATAGTGATACTGTAGTCAAGATTTCAATGTAGTTCCATCCAGAGAGAGGCATTTGATCCTCTTCAACACGAGACGCCTGTGAATTTTCGTGGCTAATCGTGACAGCGCCTCAACACACTTCGCCAGCCACGAGAAATTCCTGAAACCCCTGAGAACGAGCCTGGAGTACGTGGTTCCAGAAAGAATAGATATTTGATAGAGACGGAGTAGATGTCAACGAAGAGGCACGAATCCGACATGGAAGGTGAAATTCGAAGTTAATATCTAAGAGACACTGCCAACTCGGAGAGTTTTTGCGAGACTTCGGTTGCGTGGGAAACACCCCGCCTGACTACTGTCCCCTCAGTGCTTGGGCCGAGGTACTGCTTGAAAACAGAAACGCTGGATATCCCGCGGAATTTTGTGGGCCGTCTTTCAGATCGCTCCCGCTTTTGTCTTGCAACACTCTAGATCGTACTTTTACAAATCTTTCTACCGATTCCCCTCGTTGTGCAAGAATCATGAAACAGCCGATGATTTGCCCGTTGCCGCCATATTGCTAATATGAGCAGTCTCGTGCGCCTCACCTATTGCCGGGTACCACGGAGGAGGAAGCCATTGACACGGGCTTGTGAGACCGTTTCTGCATAGCGACAAATCCGTGAAGAACTTTCCTCTGATATCGATAGGGTGCAATGATGCTTGCATGACTAACAAGAACGCACCGATATCCCTCGATACTCTAACCTCAGTGGTCGGGGCAAGCGCAAGGCCCATAATTAGCCTTCCAGCTTTATCTTCACAGTATGAGGATACGCCATTCGTATTTAGTTGAGCATTGCGGTCGCCGCTATACCAGCTTGATTTAGGCGAAAGACCACGGAGGCGGATAAAGCTCAAGCCACATTGCTGACAATACCCTATCAGGTTATGGCGTCCCGGAGCCGAGTGTGTATTTCTGACCATCACTGTGGGCGTTGCATTTCACTTTTAACCCCTGATAGGTTTGTAACAGACCAACCCGTCGTTTACACATTCCTAAATCCACGCGAAACCCGAACAACTGTCAAAAGGTCCAAATAGCCCATCAATAAAGGTCTTTTTTAAGGTATTGGATTGAGCAAGTGCCTATGTACTCATGCTATTGACAGTTCTATAGTTCCGTTAAACGTCTTGAGAGCATGTAGTTAATTATATCTTCCCGCCCAGGCACAAGATCTTTTGATCAACTGTTTCTTGATATTGGGAATGGGTGGACCACGGAGCGGACCCACGGGGTTCGTTAGCTTGACTCAAGTTTCTAGGCATGTCCATAAGGCTCTCATGAATCTTTTATTGTTTTAACGAATTGCACGTTCAGTTCAAGAAACAGGTGTTCCCAGTTTACCAGATGTCGAGAAACACTTTGCAACATTTTGAGCAAGATGAATTGTCAGGGTGTCGCCGCATCGGACTATGTTTTTCCGGGAGGGATTCACTTCCCTTAGTATTTTCCTTCTCTAGCCTCACGCGAAGTACGGGATCTTTGGTAATATCAGCGCCCAGATGGGCTTGACTCGAATCCCTTCAGAATCCAGCAACATCCACGGGTTTCGAATAGAAACCAATTTACGGGAGAACTGGCACCTCCGTTCTCGGATCGTACAGCAGTGACGATATGTTCAGGTAGAAAAACTGGATAGTTTCAAGGTAACTACGAGCCTTGTACTTCCCCAGACTTACGCATCCCTGAGTTCCTACCCCTGTCCAGGATATTGACCATCCACAATCGACAACAAACAATGCTCCTTTGGAAAGTGATCTCTTTGGCATTCCTGTGGAGTACGAGCACCATACTTTCTTCTCCGACAGGTTCTGTAACTGTTAGAGATATGTCCTGGGCATAATCACGCCACAGGACCAATTCTTAACTTCTACTCTCTAGACTCCGGGGTCTTGGCCGCGTTGTCCTCTTGGACGACACCAACTACTGTTTGGATGCTGGTTCTAGTATGTGTTCCCAAAACCACGAGGAAGCTTGAGTACTTTCTGACTCCGGTGGCCTGAGCAGACCCCACGAATGGCGTTGAACTGAAGATCTGGCAATGCTACGACGATTTACCAGCACAAACTTGGTACTATACTGATGACCAGAAAATCGCTTTAGCTGGCCAACGTGAACTTCATACTTGTCCATCGTTTTCAGGAATCTGCTGATTACAGTGCTTGTTCAAGGGTTCTGCGTCGACCTGGCTGATGGAAACGTGACCAACGGTAATAAAGTCCAGATCTGGAAGTGTACTGACTTCAACACCAACCAGATCTGGAACGTTGGCGGTGGCAACCCGTTCTAATACTCATAGAGCAAAGCGTAATTAGCGATGGAAGAACGAATTCACAGTAGAGAGTACGAAACATGTAATACATGGTTCCTAGAATAAATAACACATAAATAACACCATTCTCAGATAGAAATCAGAATTTCTGGGGCATTACCCTCCCTCCTACGGGTCGAGCAGCACAAGGAAACGGAGCTCCTATATCCCTGGACCTCCTATTAACCGCACAGGGGTGTCTAGTCGTCTCCTGTGCATCCCCATCCACATTCGTATCCAACGTCGGACTTAAAGCAAAGACACCGGAGGCCCTCGTAAACACTGATCCACGATATCGATCCCTGTCCTGAACCGGCTCGGGTTGGTTCCGCATACCAAACGTTGATTGGAAACCAACCCCAAAGCCAAGCCCCACGTCTGCACTATACCTGGATCGCGCAACGGGCTCTAGAGCTTGCGCAACCTGACTATCCGTACATCCTCTCCTCTCGATCTCTGACATGATGAATCCAGCCTTGGGAGTAGTGTTGGTCGGGGTAGTGCTGTTCGGGTACTCAAACACAGGCGATAGTCGTTGATCCTCAGCTTCGGGTTGAGAAGTGTGCCTAACCCTCCAGTGATGATGATAATGATGATGCGAGAGAGTCGATCCCGAGCTGTAACTCTCGACGAAGGAAACCTGACTCTCATTGTATTCATCCTGGATGCTGTTGTCATTGCTGCTGTCATAATGGCGGATCGCGGGAGCATAATTGTTACGGAGAGTTGCGCGGATCTGGTTTATCTCGAAATGATTCTGATTCTGTGTACGAGGGGTGCTATTCGTATCACTCATGTCATCAAGGAAGTTCACGTTCAGGTCACCGGCGCCGGGAACTGAGGTGGAAAGTGGAGCAGATGAGACCGAGGACACTGGGGCGTTGGTTCCCATGATTCCGGTCATGATGTCGCCACCCCCGCCGGAGTCAGTGTACCATTCGCTCCCAGGTGAAGTGCTCGGCAGTCTGGAATCCCTGGCATGGCTAGGCGCATCGGAGTCCTCGGACCTGCTGCTTGAATGCTCTTCTTCAAGGTCGAAAGGTGGTGAGGGATAATCACAAGCAGCAACCGTTTCTTGTGGATTAGAGCCCGAGGCGTTGTCGAGGGCAAGACAGTGCACATTGTGAGTAATGTAAGCAGAACCCGGGGCGTGAATAGGCACCATTATGGGGGCCGTAGAGAATCTCCTCCTGGGAGCAGGGGTTGGTGTATTGATAGAGACTCGGCTTTCGCTGTTGGATACCAAAGAGTCTGGAGTAAAGGACGGAGGGGATAGGACAACAATAGCGGCCGAAGAAATTGTTGTCGTAGGTAACGAATTTTGGAAGTAAAAGTCCAGATCAAATACGTCCGGATAGGGAACTTCGTCGGAACCAGAGTCGAAGGGGACTGAGGCTTGATTGATGGTCCATGAAGTAGCGGAGGGCCGTTTTGAGCTAAAGCTATTTCGGGCCGGAGTCTGAGCCAAACCTTGCCTATCGTGAAATCGCGTTATGACAGTGTGTTGAAGTTCGGGCTGTAAAGTGACACCGGGAATGATAGGTATGTTGAAAGTGGCGATTTTGTCTCCGTGGCCCCCTCCTTCACGAATAAGATTTTCTCCGTCTTGCGTATCTCCTTTAGTTTCATGTGTATGCCCCTGAGCCGGACCAGCATGGTCAAAGAGCGGAGTTGTTATAGCCGTCTGTGGATGAGATGTAGACATCTTCGGTTCGGACTTCAGCCTCGCCGGTATTCGTTGTCGTTTCCTGCAGCGTCGAGTACCAGTATCCCCTGTGGTGTGGCGGCGGACCGACTTGTTGAAGTTATTGATCTTCCTCCTCTTTTCCTCGTCGTCCGTATCTGAGTCCCAAAATGAGCCAGTGGCAGAAAGTTGCAGATCCGAAAGAGGGCGAGTTCGTGAGCACTCGTGCGTGAACACCCCGAGTTTCTTAGTGCCTTGCACCGAAAAATGAGGCTGATGAATAGCGGACGATTGTGCTTGACCACGGTTGCGTCCGCTTTCACGAGCGTTTTGATGAGCCAAGGCGTTCAAAGAAGAGCACAAGTGGCGGACATCCCCAATGACGCCGATATCCCGCGCCTCCGAGCTCTGTAGATGAGATTGTTTGACTCCAGGACATGGAGCATTGGTCACAGGTACAATAAGAGATAGCCAGGAACCAGAAGGCGGGTCTGACCGAAACATAGATGCTCTGATGACAGGCTCGGTAGCCAGCGCAGAGTGTGTTTTGGCTGGGGACCCACTCGGCGCTCTAGGCGAACTCCAATCTTCAATGCGGATAGTGGGAGGGATACCAGGGTCTTGAGAATAGGTTTTGGAAGGGAACTCGAGGTACTCTGGAGTAGGAGCAAAGCGAACACGATATCGGTTTGAGGCGGACCTCTTGCGTGGGGCACCATTAGAGCCTGAAACTTCCTTCCTCTTGAGAATCGGTGAACGCATAAACTGAGCTTTTTGTTGCGCCCACTCCTCTGTCGAGCTGCTGTCAACCATGGTCCGTTCTTAATCAAGGCGGAGACTCACCCAAATGACTCCGGGGCTGACAATTGCCGGTGTCTTTGTGGCTTTTCGGCGGCTCCGTCATCCAGGAGGGCGTTCTGGAAGGTATAGTCTTTTCGCCGTAAATGACGCTTGTCGGAAGGTCGATTCGTTCTTCAGGGTCAAGCTTTCGTGCTTTCCTAGAGAAAAGGCGAACAAGCCACGAGAAGAAGTCTTGCAAAAATCTCGGAAATTTGTGCCCTGGACCCGCTAGTGGGTCGTCGGTCATTCCGACAAGCTGTTTGTAGCCAGAATCTCGAGGGAGCAAGGAGGCGTAGTGGGGGTCACGGATCTTGCCAAAGGCGAGAAAGTAAAAGTAGGTGATCGGCGGGACTCATATGGATGGCCGTGGAGGCTGACCATACTCCATGTCGAACGATCAGGAAGGAGAACAGAAGTAGGCTGTTTTAATCGATTCACTGGTAGCTGTTCTACTATGTCCGATTTCTCCGGAGGCGCTTGGCCCGCCTCATGTCTGCCTCGAGGACGTAAGCGAAAAGCAACTCCTGGCGTTCGTTATCTGAGAAAACGATTATAAGCGGACATTGACCACGTTGACGCCTAATATTTAAATGGAATACGCACACGACTCGGGCCTTGAACCCGTGTCCTTCGTCTGCAAGGCCTGCTGGTTTCAGCCTTCCTGAAAGTCGTGTGGTTAGGCCCCATTGATACTTGGGGATGGATGCAGAACAGACAAGGCTGTACTGGCGGGAGTGGAAGAGGAATAAACCAGTAAGTTCGCATTTGGAAGGTGGATATGTCTGCTGATGACTTGGTTCCGAGTTCAGCATCTGCCCAAATCAACGTCTCTCCCTCTCTTGCGGCTGATACCTGAAAACAAGGCTGTCTTCGTCTGCAAACAATGTGGATTCTCCAACTTTCTTGTCCCTATGTGCCTCTGGTGCTGCTGGTCATCAACAGAGGCTCGGCGTGAGTTTGAAGAAACCGCACGCAAAACCCTGCGTCGAGCTGCCCGGAGTGCTCCGCGCTTATTTCAAAAGCCAGCATTGGCCACAAATCCGAGGAAGAACACGAGCGTTGTTGATGGGAAGCACACCAGCCCACTGGATGGGTGTTGTCAAACGCCGACTTCGAGGCCCTCTGCCGTAAACACAAACTCTGCGAGAGTCCACCCATTTTCATATCGAGCCACGCATTCATCCTATCCACGGTGCCGTAGTCCTGCTCGGAGTAATCGAGAAAAAGGAGAGGCGGTGGTCAAGGAACCATTAACGACTAGCTCAGAAGCCGACACCCAATGTGGGATTGATGGTGGTCGCGGAACAGGGTCCGGTGAAAATAATTCTGGACCTACGGTTCAACACCCACGTCTTACCGCCGACGTGCTTCCCAACGGCCACGCCATAACAAGACACAAGGGCAAGGCTAAGGACGCGACTGGTTCTCTCACTTCACCACCTTCTGTGCCAACTACTCCACGCACTCCACCCCGTTCTAGCCTTCCTGAGTCTTGTCCTTGCCAGTTGGTCCTTGAGCCGGCCGCTATAAAAGCTCACTCTCCAACACGAATCGCTTCTACTCCTACCACCTCACCAAGAGAGCCTCTCATATACGCCAGATCGTCCAACGTCGTGTATTGCAACGAAGATTTGCCCAGATCATCCTCTAAGACGCCAAACCCCATTAGGACAATGCAACTAGACTTGCCCGCGACCGATACGCGCCGTGACACCATCAACGCGTCATTTGTTCAGCCATCTCTTTCAACCACTGCCGCCCGGGCCACGATCGAAACGCGCCACGGAGAGACCGATCATCGTATTTACAATTCCCATGAAATCCCGTCCATGGACACCGATGTTGCTACGGTGACTCCATTTCATCGGGTAAGTATGGTGTCTTCCATAGATGTACATATATGAGCAGCCAATTTACGCGTTTACTTTCTCCCTCTAGGTCCCCAATCCACCAATGAGCCAAAGCGAAGCACCAGATGTCTCGGAGCAAACCCTCGATTCTGATATGAACGCGATGACAAACACGACTTTGACAAAGACAGAAAGGAACAGAGCACCGATACCCAGCATGCTGCTCCACCAAGATTCAAGTCATGCCGATACCCCCATCACTGTACACACCCCAGAATCACATATACCCACGACCGAGATGACGATCGATACTAATACGAAGGATACTTCCATTCATCCAGTTTCACCACCCCGAACGCTGAGGAGGCAGAAGAAGAGGTTGTCTCTGTCTGGCCTTACTACAGCCGTCGCTTCCAACTCCAACGCGAACAGCCTAGCCCCTCCCGATCCCCCGATCCCTTTTTCGCCTCCACCAGTTCAAAGGTCCTCATCTCAATTCTCTCCCACCCTTCCCGTCGCTGTCACCCCTCCTGATTCACCCAATCAGAACTCTTCACCTCACATGAATCGATCTCCGGCCATCGTTATCAGCGCACCGTCTCCGGTCGACCCACCAAGACCCACTGCTTCCCCAGCTCCCCAACCACCACCAACCCTTCCTCGAATTGGCACACCAAAGCGGCCATACTATACCACGGTTAGAGCGAACATGAATGGAAGACCAGCGTCTGGAACATCCCAATTGTCTACTCCTCCTGCTTCTCCGTCTTCTCCGACATATTCTAGTACCTATGCGGGCCGTTCTCCGTCCCCTGCTTCCGGAGGTACACCCGGAAGCCCGGATTCTAGCGGCTACCCATATCTCACTGCAAACACGGCTTCATCGATGCTTGTGGACGGTGCGACTACGACTGGCGATGCCACTATCATAGGGGCTAACCGGCCAGCTTCGACGTCGGCGGTTGTCACCGTGCCTCCCGTGCCTCCCGTGGTGAACACTCCTGTACCCATCCCGATTCCTGTTCAGATGCAGATGAGACCCTCGTCACCCGTGAGGAGTATTCTATCGGTGCTGGATCCGACAAATGGTGACGACGAGGACGAGGACATGGAGTGTACCCAGTTCGGTATGGGTCCAGGCCAGTTTGGCAGAGTACTGAGGGAGAAAAGAAGTGGGAAACTGAAGAATAAAGGTAAGAGCAAAGACACTGGTGGTAGTAACGCTTTCCACTTCCCACTATCGCTCTCTCTCTCGTTAGGGAGAAAGCGCGGTCGGGGACTTACTGCACTTGGTCTGGGGTCTGAGAAGGAGAAGGACTTGCAGCCTTTACCCGTGCTGTCGACGAGCAGGAGCCACGCCGCTATCGGCGGTGGTGGTTTTAGTTCGGGTAGAGGTTGCTCGATGAGTGGCGAGATGGAGATGAGGATGGCGCTGGCGGAGCGGAATCTCAATGCGAATGGTAATAACGGGAATGGTTTGCAACCTGCTTTCAAGTTCCAGAGACCTAGTTGCGATGTTCCTGCAGAGGGCAGGATGAGTCGGGATAAGGGTAGCGGAGGGAGGAAGTTGATCAAGATGCGGAGTACAATGGGGTTCACCTCGAGTTCTTCAATGGGCTCTCCAGCTTTGAGTCCATCGAAGCCCAGGATAGGCTCGAGGCTGAAGGAAATGAGCGTAAACTTCCTTGGAAGGTTCCACGGAGGTGATACGAATAATTCTTGATTGCGATCGAACGCTGTTTGATATTCCTTCGCTCGTTTCTTGCTTTGTTTCTAGATTATGCTCGGGACATTGACATTCATTAAGTGGTCTTTAGCCTCATCTCGTCGCTCTCTCTTGCTATGATTTTTCTCGCATTATTTGTGCTTTCATGCTTTGCATATGGATTAGTTTACAGATATTATCATCGCTTCTTGTACACATACCTGCATAGAAAGTTCATTCACTCCTTTCGGTGTTGCATTCAATATAATCCCCTTTATTGGATATTGATGATATATTGATGGCCAAATAATCACACGAAGTTATTGACATCACAACTCTCCTTCCGCTATCCATGACATGACGACAATAACTCGCAACCTTCCCTGGTTCATAAGGGACCTCGGGGTATCTATTATAGGAGATGTGAGTGTGTCCTTAACAGTATTCTAGACAGTCCCAAGTGATCAGATGAAGCGGGTTTCAACAGGAATGCTACACGTCACTCGTTGAGGACCTACATATCACAGACGCAAAATGTCTCAAGTACGCACTTTCCAAGGGGTTGGGCATCGGCATCGTCGTTGGAGGCTCAATAATGCGACTACCTCAGCTATTCCTCAGTGCGTCTCAGGTTCCTCGATCCCTACTTTTGCTGACGACCTCGTGGCCCAGTCCTCAACGCACGTTCCGCGCGTGGCCTCTCACTCCCTTCATTCTCCCTCGAAACGCTAGCATACTCAATCAATACAACATATTCCTTTCGAAACGGCTTCCCGTTCTCAACCTACGGCGAAAACTTTTTCCTCTCCCTCCAAAACGCACTCATCGTCCTCTTAATCATACACTACCGACCCTCACTATCATACAACTACAACAAACGACGGCAGCACTTGCTAATGGCTTCATTCTCTCTTCTGCTCATGCTATTCGCATTATCAACGATCCCTCACTGGATGTTGGCTTTCCTACAAGCCGCAACACTCCCTTTGGCTCTCTCTGCAAAACTACCGCAAATTATGCAAAACGCACGCGCGAGATCCACGGGTCAACTCTCAGCATTCGCAGTAGGAGCCCAAATTCTCGGGTGTCTCGCAAGATTATACACAACGGCGATGGAAGTGGGGGATTGGCTTGTGGCGAGTGCGTTCGGAATGGCGTTGGCGTTGAACGGGATTCTGGGTGTGCAGTTGTGGATGTATTGGGGTAAAGGCGGGATTTATGATGCAGAGGATTATGAGTTGGCTGAGGAGGGAGTTGGGGTGGATAGGAAGGAGAGGGTTTCGGTGTACCTCGGTGGAGGACTTAATAAGGTGAACGGGATGGTGAATGGGAATGGTGTTGGAATGACGTCGAAGAGTTCGGCTGGTCCAACGAGAATTAGGTTGGGAACGCCTCCGCAGAGAGCGAGGAAAGTGGACTGAGATTATGTATAGCTTTTGTGAGTATGCAATGTATACATACCGGTGTTCCAGGCTCTCGACTCAGTCGATGGCTATTTCCTCAAAACCCGTTTCTCTTCAAATGGAATCGATTTCAGACTTGCATAATCTTCTGTACTAATTCCTCTACCGCCAACTCTTCTGTTGAACTGTCCCTGAACATTGCTGAACAACATGGGAAAACACTGAAGGTGATAATGAGCCCACGCACAGTCAATCGATCAACACTCCGAACCCCTAATACCCAATTGTGGTAGAACGACTTCAACTTCTTACAAGCCTCCATTATCCTCTGACATAGGGCCTCGTTGAAGTCTTCGCGTTGAAAGGGTCCCGATCGCAACTCCAAACGCTCCAAATTCGGGAATAACGAGAGCCACTGCACAAGATCATTCAACTTTTCCGGCTGCATAAAGGATCCAACCGGGTGGTGTATAATCAATTCTGTCAAGTCCATTTGTGCAGTTAGGCTCCCTTGGCCTTCACCCACTTGCCTTGATACCCAAAACATCCAGTCCACTGCATATTTATGTCGGGGATAGGAAGAATGTTGTGAAAGGTGCTGAACGCGGGCAAGGCCGTCTCAAACATGCTGATTCGCGACTTTGGTGAAACAAGTCGGACAAGCCGAAGTTGGGGATATCCACCTCTTCCAATAGTCAAAATCCATGGGAGAATTTCGTGATGGCATTGTAACACTCTCAAGTTCGGTAACTGTAGGGTTTCGATCCCTGTCGGTACCTGACCGACCGCAAAAGCGAATGGCTAAGGTACAGAGAGATGACTGTGGGATGGCGGGACAAGAAGTCGCTGAGGGCATCTCACCTCCCAAATATCCGCCTTCCGTCGCAGATGAAGGATTCAAGATGAGGTAGGTGAACAGACCTGGAGAACAGGTTCCACTGTTCTGAAGGATGGTAACCTTGGGCTTCTTCTCCTTGACCCATAGTGAGGGAGTTCGTGTAATGCTAGGACCAGGCGTTTGATTCTCGCACGCCCACAACTGTATAAGCCACGGAGCGTAAACTTCTTCAATGTGATTTACATCCCTTTGATGAAGCTGCATCCAGCAACCCAGTCACGATCCTGGACTCCGAAGGACATCCAATGATGATAACATGGTCCCCTGAGGGTGTTGGCGTCGGAAAGGATGTACGCTGATTGTGAGTTGGCGAGCATGGTGCTTCGTGCTATATCACGGACTTATGGAATTAGAAATATTTTATTTGGGGACTGTATTTTATTGTTGCATATATGTAATCTAGACGGCAGCTAGTGATCGCACATCACCCTCATGACAAATTCATGTCGGTCCTTGCTCCTCTTCTACATACGCTCACTGATCCGGTTTTCCTGCAGGGAAATATTTGGGTGACAAACCTTGTCGGACTGAACGCCATCCTCGGTACTATTCCTCCCCTGGTGCGTGGTGCTTATATCACCAGAATTGCAAAAAAATCAGACATGCGATCATAATGAACATATTACACACACTGTCCTGGTCGCCTTTCCCTTTCCCCTTCCCCCTTCCCTGAGTCTTCATCAAGACACGCCTTCTAGTCCGTCCATCAATCACAACAACAGGTTCATCCTCTCCACCGGCTGCATACTGGATCCCGTCATCCACACGCGCGTAGCCTTGTACAGGAGGATAGTTATGTCGAACGGATGGTACAACAGCTGCTTCCACATCCGATGATTCCGAGTTGACAGGCGTTGATTTTGCGAAAGAGTGAACGTCTCCCAATACGCCAAAGGAGGCAACATCTATCGGTGTTTCACAGGCCGACGGTTCCAGCTACCATCAAGAGTCACACTCACATCCGACCGATAACTCGGAACTCTTCAATATCTCAAGGGCTTGCCTACACCCTCATTGAGCACACTATCATCCGATATGTACAGCTACAGTCCAGGAACGGCATCGTGGGCTCCTCCCAGGATTACTAACAGCGGTTTGTACTCCCCACCATTCTCATTCTTCTCCTCCGGTCGAGGAAACCAATATTCATTGCCCCAGCGTGCATCCCAAGAGTAACATTGTAGACAATTAAACAAAGTGTTAGTGTGGAGCGCCATGACCTGGCCATGAGTAGGGATGACATGGTCCTGAAGCTGGGGTAAGAGGTATAGGGCATAGACACTTGTCACATGGATTATGCTGTTGCAAGTGAGTGTATCACAAGTGGTGCGGGCATACGATCGATAAAATCAGCGAAGCTACGAAAGTAGATGAGGAATGCTCGAATCGGATGTTGCCTGATAGCGGATAGTGCGGACACGTCCTCCTTTGTTGCAGGATTCGATATGTTATCGAACTTGGATCCGTGGCGAATCTCCTTCGCCATCTTCCCTCCAAAGTATTCCACGAGGGCAAGCTTATTAGGGACGCGATTGACCTTGCTGATACTCAGCAGGGAACACTTGTCGACCTGAGCTAGGATGTGCTCGACAACTTCAGGCGGTATTTGAGACCAGGTCGCCGGTTTGTTGATCGGCGAGGGCTGGAAAGGTACCGAGAGCGAGTTCCCTCTTATAACAAGAAGAAAACTCAAATTCCCATTACGGGTTGTCAGTGGACATACTGCTAAAGTAGGCGGCTAACAGGATGCGCAGCCGCGGTCCAATTGAATATCTTGCAAGAGCAGCATGAAAGCTTCGCCCATTCATTCCAGCAGAGATCCGGTTGCAAGGTCCACCCAGATTTGGGGCAGTGAAAACTGAAAGTTGAATCCTGAACGGACGCCAAACTTGGCAAAGTGTATCGGAGCTTTTTGGCCAACTGTTTGTCGGGTGTTGCTTCGGGTTATTGCCTTACAGAAGGAAATCATATCCTAGACAAGGCTTGACACCTATTTACCAAAATGACTAGGTGGTCTATCTGACTCAGCACAGGAGGGAAAGAGAGAAGCGGTTAATTTTCGGCTATGGCTGGGGGGCATGAGTACCAGCTCCAGGGTGCTGTCGATAGAAATACAAGCATAAATGATTGTGCCAAGAAAAAGGCCCATGAGGCGGAAATAGCAGACTGTGAAAATTGCGAGCAACAGACCAAAATACAACAAGCCTAATATGCAGAATCAATCAATCCCACAGAGGGAGCAAGAAACGAAAAACAAAAACGCGAACAAAACAAAAGCCAAAAAATCGTGTGTCTATGCTATGCTCCTTGTTTCGAATTAGCAAATGGAATGCGGCGCCCTATCTTCGATGCCACCTTGCCAATGACTTTGGTTGAAGAGGCTCGACTACGGGTCGGACTCCCAGCATCATCCCCAGGCCCTGCCTCCGAAACAGTCATCAGCGTCGTTCCCAACCCATTCTCCTTGAGGTTCGCCTTCCTCCGCGGAGCCAACAAATCAGAAGCTGACAGGAAACCGCTCAACCTCTTCAGAGAAGACTTGGAGCGCAGCTCTGGTTGCGAAGTGGTATTCCTTGGCCCCCGATCCTTGTAGCGCATCTTGAAAGGCCAAAGCCCACCACTACGAGCGTCATTGCTAGATGAGTCGTCGGCCTGGAATTTTATTGCCGTAGGAGCAGAAGGGAAAGCATTTCCCTGCGTTTCAAAATCGGTAAGGAGCTCGTGGACGTAGTCCGGCAGCTCAATTTCGATGTCGGAGGGATCGAGGGGAACGGGGGAAGGAAGCGGTCGAGTGAGGATGGTTGCTGTTCCGGCATGCCCGTCATCGATCGTAAGCTTGAACTGAGCTTGTTGCTCGGCTAGCGAGTCCATCACTACGGGCGTTTCAACATGCATGTCGAGGCTTGAATCAGTACTCGAAGCAGTTCGTGTAGTAATGTCGTTCATCGTTGTCGTTAATGGGGATGCGATGGTTGTTGTTGTAGCGGGTACGCTGAGGTAGAGGGGTCGGAGGTAGACTATGAAAAAGCGTGAATGGGAGCGGCAGTGAAGAGGTGCAACACGCTGTGGGCAACATAAGAATGACACGAGGTTGGCGTAAGCCTTGCGTTCTGGTCCTGGTGTCTGCTTTCCCTCATGTCCGCCTGTTAACGGCACAGTTTCAGCGTCAGAAGTCATGGTTGTCAATGTTTGGGTGAGGGTAAGTGAGGTCATGGCATGTTGAAGAACCTTCATATGATGCAAAATTAAAGCTCGTTGGCGCTCTGCTCTCCAACGCTGAGAGAGCATCAACCGGTATGATTCTGGATCAATATTCATGACGGTAGCACGGTTGGCAATCATGGCTGCAAGCTGTTTTGCCTGTTGTTCTGATTCCTCCGCGAATTGTGAGAGCATGCGTGTTGCCCGCTCCAGGGCTCGCATTTGCAGGTCTTGGATGGATGGTTCATCTTGGCAGCGCCGGAAAGACCGCGCAAGGCGAGCCTCAGCTTCTCGGTATCGTTCCGCTCTTAGTTCAGAGCACTTGGACACTGTCGGATGGGTCCTCCTAGGTTGACTTGTTCGAGTTAGCCCACTTCCGAAGTGGATAAAAGAGCTTACCTAGCCACTCTACTGGACAAGATGTGTGGTTTTGTGCAGGTCATTATATTCTATAGGGTGTGTCAGAATCTGTTGCAGGCGAAGAGGAGGAACTACCTGAGCTACAGGTGGGGATGTTGCTCTTGTTTCCATGACGTCTATGAGTGAGTTAATTGACGGGTCGAGACCTTTCTGGCTGAGGTATCGTTGCCTGGGACTTAGGTATAAGATGTGAGGAGGATCCGAGCATCCGGTCTTCTGAATCGCCGCGAGCGGTTGTCGTAGTTGTCCAACTCCGTTGCAAATAGCTACCAGGCAGTACACCCATGGCAGGGTTGCCAGTGTGTTGTCATATCCAAGGGCGTTCAAACATGACGCGACTAATCACATGACCCCCAAGCTCGGGAAAATAGCCCAAAAATAAATATTACGAGCTTCAGCCACTTCGGTCATGCCCGACTCCGTTTCCAAATCATTTTTCAAGTTCAGAAGCAACCAACATGTATGATATACCGAATAATCAATACAAGGAACTTTCATATAAAATTCTGATTCATTTCTAAAGTTACTTATTGCTTCCCCAACTGCGGCAGTCCAGCAGCTTTGAGGTCAGCGTTTACCTCATCGAGGTGATCCAAAAACCTGGCCTTCAAGTCATCCCACATCTTGGGCTCGTGCTCTACATGAACCCGTCAGTTGTAAAGTTCAATCGTATTAGACATAAGACATACCGTGCTTGGTTCCACAACGATTCATAGCATAATCGGTGATAGTGAACGGCAAACTAGATTCAAACATGAAAGCTGGCGAAAGGATATAAACCAGGTTCCCAAGAATAGCGCATGGAAGCGTACCTAGGGTTCCTTTGGAGATCTTTTCTGGTACTAAGTCCATCTCTGTCGCGGCCTTCCATACGTCGTACGACACTGTTTTCAACTCAATGACATCATTCACACTTTAAGGAAGAGACAGGAAGCGCACCTCCGTGAGGACAGAAATTCGTTTCAAAACTAGCGCCTCCTATACAAGTTGTCAGCCCAAGTGACCGAGGCGATGCGCTCCGGCTTTGACGTACCAGGCTGGAAGCTATCACTGCGACCACCATAAACTCCGTAAATAAGACCCATAAACTCGGTGGATGAGTTGCGGTGATAATACTGCGAGGATTTCAGTAACTAGTCGAACTAGCCCAAATAGCACTCACAGGTGGTCGGAATGAGTTGTCAGCTACATCCCATCTCTCGCCGAAAATCAAGAAGTCGGCCAAGGGCACACCAGGCTGCTTCGACTTTGCAGTGAGAACGCAGAAACAGGACGGATCGATATGGTCACGGGAGATACTGCCAACGAAGATGAACTTCTCCATGGCATACTTGTAAGGGACGTAACTGAACAGATATACATCAGGAGCCTTGTCTTTTTGAGTTTCTCGAGACCTACTTTCCGTGCCATGCTACCACGTCAAAGGGCGTATGTTCCTGGTGGCAGACATGCATTTCACCAGATACCCTACAGTTCTTTCAGCGCCAAGATTTCGAAGAGTTGCCACTCCACTCACTTATAAACGATATTCCACGGACTTTGGTCGATATCGAAGCAGGCGATTGGCGTCTCAAAATCTCGCGGGTTAGCCAAACCGTTTCCACCCAAAGCTCCAAGCTCTGGCAAACAGTAGTGCGTTCCATAAATCTCTTGAATATCTGTCCACCAACAGTTTAGCATACAACTTTGGGCACTGGACAGACGGAAAACCAACTTACATCCTCGAGAAGGCCCATCCGGCAGGACGACCTAGTAGGTAACGTCATAATGACCGATTAACACTCTAGTTAGGTCATTCGTGATGTGGGGCCTGTACCTTGAATTTCATACCACGCTGAATCACACACAACTCCCCAGGCCGGACCATCATTCTGAAGAAAGATAGCGATCAGCATCAATCCGCTCCATGGAGATTCGAAGTCCCATAATCGGGCGTTCACCCGTCCCGGACCTCCATAATGTAGCGTATCACCTGAACAGATAACATACTCACTTGCCGAATTCTGTTTGAATATCCAAACGACCCTGTTGCGGCAGGATCAACATATCTCCGTCGTTGTTACAGAATGCCCTTTTATCCATAGAAGCATTCGCCAGATACACATAGATAGCCAAGCCCTCACGCAGGGTTGGATCCCCACTGCCAGCAATAGTCTTCAAGCCGTCGACCCAATCCACTTTCTCGTTGTCGGACGGAAGCTTGAACGGATACCATGCTAGTTGTGTCGGGCTAACGTGTACCTTCGGGTTCAGAGGCAGGAAGTTCGACTCGAGCTGTACAAGCGAACGAAAGACGGTAGGTTAATGTGAGTGTTCTGTCGATAGAAAAAGCTCAGATTCAAAACATACGTCGGGGTTTTCCGGCAGACGGGTAAATCCCTGGTGTGCAACAGATGGTCTGATACGATACAACCACCTAAGCCATAATCAGCAACTTTTGTACAAGGCTATCCTGCCGTGAACTCACGTATGGAGGTTCTCTGCTCGCGGCGCTACGAAAGAAGAACCTGTCATCTGATGCACGATGTCATAAGTCCAAATACACATAGGGGAAGTGATTAAAGCCAACTTACACCCTCGTTGTAGAGCCCATACTTGTTCTTCTGTGGGTTATTCTGTCCTTCGGGGAGAACTCCTGGCCTAAGGCATGGAGTTGAGAATTCTCATATTTCAGAACAGAGAGAACATACAAAGCTTCACTTGCAAAGAGGTTTCCGAACCCGACCTGATATTTATAGGGGTCTTTATCGTTGGGTTGAGTTGTGAATGCTGCTTGAGCGGTAGCGCCAGAGGTAGCTAGAGGCATTGCGGATTTCGATGGTTGCAATAGGTGACTTCATCAGGCATTCTTATATCCCCTCATGACCCCCTTCCAGACCAAGGACTTTCTCTTCGAGGAAAGATTCTCGCAGCCAACTAGATCAGATTCCATGACCACCCCTCAGACTGTAACACATGATAAGGAGGCCGCCGACAACCCTGTCTAGTTTAGAGTGATTAGACTTCCACATTGGGCCGAATGTTCGCATTGGTGTAGGTGAAGGTGCCGGGAAAAACTAAAGCACGAGAATCATTCCTTCTATTTCATCAATACAACAAGTACATCAAATGATACGTCATTCTTTCTTCGTCAGTGTTTCTCTTTGAGTCGATGCGAGGGGTTCTCCGAACAAATTACAGGACGGAGGACGTTCACTGGGAGAGTTGCTTAATCTTCAAAATGATTGCTGAGGATAGGGTGCGATCATCGTGAGTATGATGAGGGGCGGTGACTAAGCATTGCACCTACACTGAGGATCGAGGTTCTGATAGGGGATCTGTTCCCACAATCCCCCGCATCCCTCCTTTGTCGTTCCCATATAACCATACTTCGGAGTGAGTTGACGTTCCAATAGCCATGTCCCAAATTTAGACCCAAGCTGAAAAACAGTCAGCATGCATATTTGGATGCCGGAATATGCTGCTTACTCCAGTTTTCTGGTTAAATGATTCTACCACCAACACGAAAGGTGACTGCCCAACCTTCCTGATGGTCTGATGGGCATGAGATATCTACCAGACGTGTTCAAGAACAGCCCCCTTACCTGTTCATCAACGATGTTGAGTGTTGGTTTGTTAATCAATCCCACGTCTAACCCTTCCTGACGACACCTTAAAACAGCATCATAGGACCTGTATAACATTTCCCCAAAGGTGACGACGTATCCAGCGGTGCCTTCGAGAATAACCTCATCCTTTCCAGGAACGAACCGGTAGTCATCTTCAAAAAAGCGTGTCTTTCCGTCCGCCTTAAGGATCCAAGGTATCTTAGACCTCGTGGAGAAGATGAAACGAATACCACGTTGAAAGAAGACGGTCTTGACGATGGCAACCATCTGGGCCGGGTCCCCAGGGAAGTAAAGATATGAATCCACGTCGGAGAGACCGTTATCAGCAAACATGTTGTTAACACCTGTTGGGAGACTGAGGAGCCTTATACGCGAGTAAACCTTTGGTCTTACCGAAGTGGCATGTGTTGTCCGCCTACGAGCGCATCAGTACATACATGTGCAGAAATAACCTTGCTAAGCGCACCATCTTCATTTAGCGGCCAAAGAGACATCACCAGAAACTATCAGCACCAAGGCAAAGGGATGTGAACGAACCAAACGCACCTCGTCAACTAGGGAACAAATTCAGAATTCAGATATTCGATCGGAAACGAGGACATACCTCCAGCGTGCGAGAAGTGGCACAGGACGTTACAGTGGTTCAACCTTGCCATCGTGATCTCAGAAATAACCATTTCCAGGAAAGCAGAGAAAGTGGAAAAGACGCCAAACTTATCCGGGGCAAAACCAAATCCTGCAGCAGCAGAAAAGTTGCCTCGTTCCATGATTCCAGAGGGAACAAAGACTTCTGGGTGCTTCTGGTGGATGACCTTCAAACCAGTAGAGCCCTCCAAGTCACCTGCAGCTCATAAGAAAGGCTGAAACCTGGCGAAGTCAAGAAGCTTACTATCTATGACCATGACTTTACGAGCTGCTTCCTCCTTGCTGAGGCCGTCAAGAACCATGTTAACGGCTTCACCAAATACAACACGGTTTGCGCCGACTTCCTTGGTAGAGCCCATATACAGGTACGGAGATCCCAATGCTTTTATCGAGTTGTAGATTTCAGAGTAATCGGGCAAACCTCGCTTTTCGAAGTACTTGAGAGCAGCCTTGATGGGGATAACGTCATGTCCGTGAGAGCTGCCCTCAATATCAGGGATGCCGGGAGCCATCACACGCTTGCTGACAACTGGAGATGGTATTGGCTTTCTGAGCCGAAAGATGGTTATTTGAATTAAACGTACCTGCAGCGGGACCAGGGTGAGTGACTATGGAACTGATCGCACCCCAAAGGGCGTCGACATCTTCGCCATCTACCTGGACAACCTTCAAGCCATGGCCTTCGAGGGTTTTCTTGACGTCGTATCCCTTGAGATAGACAGAGGGATGACCGGCAATGGTGACGTCGTTGTCGTCAATCAAGAGCTTGACGTTCAAGTTCTGGGCGACAGCAAGACGCGCCGCCTCTGCATCATTACCTTCTTGCTGGGACCCATCAGAGCCAAGACAGAAAACGGTCTTGTCTTTATTGGCAAGAGCAACACCATTGACCATCGGCCTGCGAAATGCGTCATCAAATAATCGTGTCATGACCTCATTGATGTGCGAACCACATGTGGCCCAAGCGTCCGGATGAGAACTTGATGCCCGGGGTAAGACCCAGCTCGGGGTGACCAGGTAGCTTGGAGGCTGCCGCACGATAACGAAGGAGATGCTCAGGCGGGATATGACCTTCGAGAGTAGCCAAAATGTACTGGGTTGCAACGCGGTGTCCTGATCACAGGTCAGCCGATTGCACGAAATAAAATATGAACAACACGCGTTCAATAAAGCAGAGGTGCACATCGCATAAAGTTAAGTCTAGCATACATGGTGACTCACCGGCTTCGTCGAAGATGATAGGAACGTAATCCTTCGAGTTCTCGAACAACGCAAGGAGAATGCAGACTTCGGGCACAGTATCATAGGCACCGCCTGTCCAAAAGTGTCTAAACTCGCTTGTGGCTGACAGTTACTGCTAAGATCTCACCGGTATGACCGCTGACACCTCGAGCGGCCCCCGTAGCTGTGAAGAGAACTATCGCATCTCGCAGCAGTTGGATGTTTGCGAGCAATGTAGCCTTCTGTTCGGAAGAAAGCTTGGGGTTACGGGGGTCAAGCGAAAGCCTGGGGGGAGTGAAAGGATGTCCGATGGTTTGCGGCAATTCACTTACTTCTTGAATTGGCTGAGATCAATAGGGAACTTGTCGAGCATCCTGGTAGTGAGGAAGTAGATGGGACGATGGCCGATAAGAGTGTCGCCCCAGGTCAAGAGGTGGAGCAACAATCCTATTAATATACTCCGATCTATTGCGTATATTTCCATTCCTGGGTATTGTGTGGCAAGATGCCAAAATGATAAATGTCATGAGGCCCCCGAATATTGCCGAAAGTTGGGTGATGAAATTCGGATAGATACAGTATGTGAGGATTTGGGGGAACCTCCACACTTTTCCGAATAAGAATTGGTGATTTCGGCCTCAGACCCTGTTGTGAGTTCTGGATAAAAACCCTGATCTCCGGAGGTCACTACTTCTCGTCCTGCTCCAAAAATGCGTGAAACACCAGCAAACCTCCTGCAGGCTGCAAAGGGCAGCAAAGCAAGGGTTGTTGGAGACGAAGTCGGCACTTCTAGTATGTATAAACCTGGAAAAGTCTAGTAGTGCTACAGGATGTCCCGGTAGGCTGAAAAGACCGAATAACAGGTGTCAAACCCTCGATTAATCGTTAAACCCTCTAAGCGCCGACGGATACCGAACGCGCCTTGGGTCTGAGTAATACATGGACAAGTATCAGTAAATGCACGAAAAGATAGGACGGAGTATAAACAAGATCAGAGAACCGGGTTCGACAGAGACGCTCCAAAAAGAACGTTTCGGACGGCACTTCCTAAGTTTCGGCTTGATAGTCGTCATGTACAGGAGGGGAGAAAGGGAAGTAAAGCGATGTATATGACGCTCACCTTTCGATACAGCCAGAATCAAACAGTCGACGTCAACAGGAAATGCGACAACACGCCCATCGATGAGGACCGACAACATTCGCAAGAAGTAAAGAGACTTAACCCATTATTTTCAGTTAAGATTACTTCAATCTCCGAAACTCCGACACAATTCCTCGATTTACTAGCAAGTTACTCACTTCAACACTTATTAATTATTAAGTGTACTCGAAACATCCAATAGCTGGAAACGCAAAATGCTCACTTACTTCGAGTTCACTCGGTGCCGTTCGAATCCCTTCCTCTACTAGACCATGGAAATCCGATCGTTTAACAACCAAGATTCAATGTCTAAAATTCAATAAAGCTATTCTCCAAAGTACCTGATAGTCCCAGAGATTGACATCAAAATCGAAGGCGAAAGGAGGCGAGATGAAAATTATAGGATAAAAACTTAAAGAGTGGGTGCTTAAGGCAGTCATCACGGAGGAGATGGGATATAGCGGGGGGATATAACAGGTGAAGCCAGGGAGAGGATAAGCTCAGGCTTCGGGGGCTGCTTTTCGACAAGGATGGCGTTTACAAGCAGGAGTTACCACAAGTTCTTCCTACAGGAGCCTCGGGTTCCTATTAATTTTCGTCACTTATAGGACTCGTTCTCCCCGGTGATAGAGACTCACAGGCTCACGAGCAGCGACATCAACAACAGCCTCTGTGGCTGGAATTGGAGAAGCCGCCACGAGAACGGTCACTGTGTTCTCATCAGTATCCATACGCTAGAGAACGAAATGCTTCGACGTACTGGAGGAGATGATCAAGGCAACGACGAATTTGCAGTTCATGTTGAACACTCTTTTAATTCCCGAAGAGATGAGGAGGTGACACTCAGTGGAGTAGTTGTTGTAGAAGCACCTGTTGTAGGGGAGTATAATGCCGCCTTTCCGCTCGTCTTATATTTCCCCAGTCTCTGAAGTTCCACATGAAAGGGAACGCCGAAAAGGGTAACCTACCTCGTTGCAATAAATCGGGCGATTGAAAATCAGATTTAGGGATACCTTACTTCTAGGCGAAACTCTATTGACTTCTATCCTCGTCGATGAACAAGCTGATGTCTTTTTGCTGTCAGATAGGTGGTGACCAACCTCGCATCTAAGGTCACATGAAGAGAGCGACCATGTATAGACGAGATTGCTTTTTCGGGAACAAGAAACATGTCATATTTCCGGGAAAGCAATTTCCCCGTTTGGGGTTTGTTTTATGCCACCATTCTCTCAGGTATCTACGAGGCGTCGTAAGTACAACGATAACCTGACCGAGAATCATCTATACAACGGGCCCTGCGCAACAATACCATTGCGCTGATCGAAGCTTGTACTATCCCTCTAGCTTTCTCTGATCCAAGTATATTGCCACCGTTCGAGCTCAAGGCTGCTTTACTGATGGCGGCGAGGGCCGGGCGATTCTATGCCACCGAAAACTCTCTCTCCCCTCAATCATGAGAGTACACGTCCTCGGACGACCCTTAATCTCAAACAATATCCCCTTTGTCCTGCTATACCCCTTATCTACTCGTATGTGTGTGTGCATAGTTTTGTCAGTAGGGAGCTCCCGAGTAACTGTATGCGAGTATGCAAGTTTCCCAAATTGACGAACAGAAACGAGCGACCAGAACCAGCAAATGTCGGCGCTTACCGGTTATGTATACCAATCTACCCGATCAGAGTTTCGGGGCGGTCGCACTCCTACGCAAGTACAACTGTGAAACAGTGGAATATATAATCACAAGCCTGAGGAGTGGGACTAGCCGCTCCCAAGGAAGTTATTCAAGCCTCGCCGGAAAAGGCCCTAACCGATACTCTAGGGTATCTCCAATACTTTTGATGGTCGAAGCCGAGTGATGCTACCTGTTTTGGGCTTCCCTTTTTTCACCAGTTGAATGCGTTTAGATGTTCCTCTGGCTTCTGGAATCGCCAGAAACAACTTGCGTATGCAGTTCACTAGGCATGAGTTCTTCTCTCGCATGTCCAGAACGTACTCTGCGCATTCACGTCAGGTACTCCTTTGGCTAGTTGTTGACATCACGATTGTTTCCGTGAAAAAAATCCAATAACATGCGTTTGTGCGTCTGTTAGTATTCGACCTCTCGTGAGATCAATCCGACCGTTGGAGAACGGGCTATCAAGGGCCCCGACAGGCAAGTTAGCAAAATCCACTAAGTATGCGATGGATCAGCTTGAAAGGGCTCGGCACAGGCACAGGGAGGACTGGCATGTATGGGAATTTTGAAGCCCTCAAAATATAATCGTGGCTCAATCCGAACCTCTGACCCGCAAGTAGTTACGTAGGGAGTGCGTGAATGTTAGTTGCTCTTTCCTGGGAAGCCGTCATTAATTCCTGCTCAGTCCCCTTGCTCACCTCCCAATTTTTGTGCGTTCCAGAGACCTGGTGCATCCTTCCCTCAGAGAAAGGGAATAACGTGCCTGACAGTTAATATTCACCTTGTCGTGTACGTTCATAAACCTCCTTTCGTACGATGATTCAATTGTCTTATCACTCGTGTATTATGTCCCAAAGCTTGGAAGGCGAAAGAAGTGCTTCGAAGCATAGGGGCCGAACGGAACATACAAGGCCACATGCTGGGGTGATTGAACATAATAAAAAAAATAGCTGAAGAGCCATCCAGCACCGACAGTTATGCGAACCTGAGGCAGTCCGTAATCCGGAATGGCTCAGCACTCACCCCAGGTCTTACGCCATGTATAAGCTTGGTGTTCCGGCATATTTTGGGTTTTCATCAACCATAATTCTTGACCCAGTGGCAACAATATTTCTTCTGTAATAAAACGTGTCCTTTGATTTTCGAGGATGTTATGTAAGAGGGAAGAGGGGCAAGATGATACCTTGATATTTTACGTAAGCTTTGACCCGGATAAGCGTAGGTAAACAACCCGTAGGTTACTCGAGATAACCTTGGCAAAACATTAATCTCAAAATACAATCAGCTCGTCGAACTGCTCGCTCACCTTACATATTGCTCGATTTATTATTGGGGGAATTGCTCAACAATTGGTTGCAAAAGCTTCTCAAACAAAGCTGAGCCTACGTGGTATGTCTCATATTTTTGTCTCGGTTTCTACCACCAGTGTTAGAAAACCGGAAGCAATGAAATTGACATAATGCTGAAATAAACAATTTTCCCTCAGAAAACCCATTAAAGGATGGATAATCCTGGTCCGTCTATCTCTAACTCGTCGAACAACCAAGTCTTCTCCAGCGATGGCGGCATCGTGGGCCACGTTCCCGAGCCATCCACATCCGCAGCATCTGCGCACTCTATTGCACCCACACCCGCATCTACCACCGGTAGTCCATCAGAGCCAGTCAAGCGGCGTCCTGGACGTCCTAAAGGCAGCTCAAAGAAGAGCCTGCTAGGAGGTACTCCGCCTCCTCCGAAAATCAAACGACCGGTCGGTCGCCCTCGCAAGGATGGCTTCCCCGCCGGTTCTGTTGGCCCCAGTCGTCCCAAAGTCAAACGCGATCCTAACCCTTGGATGACTCCCCAAGGCCTGTCAGGAGTCGGATATCCTCCCATGGGCATGTTTATGCCAGGCGCGCCCATTCCACCCCCTGTGACGTTTCAAATAGATCCGAACCTCGAGAAGGATGAATGGGCGGAACTTGCTCGCGAAAAGCCCAACGCGTTCCTCACTACGCTTCTCAACGCTCTGGCGGCCCCCAATCCAGTTTCAAGTGCTGGGCCTACCGTCGAGGAGGCATTCAAATCTCATCTTGGTTCATTGACGCCTAACCCGCAGCAACTACAGCCTATCCCCTCGCTGTATTCCATCTTGAAAACCTTCTGGCTCCCCTCATCCCCCGCTTACTTCTCCCTCACTGCATCAGCATCGACGGCGCGGACGCCTTCCGAACATCGCTTTTTGTACTGGGACCCTCAACCTTTGGTTTTCAATGGAATCTCATGTCCCGCTTGTTCTCAAGCTCTCATTAACAAGGGCCGTATCAGCTCCGGTCCCATCAAGATATATGACATTGAAAAACCGTTTTTCATCATTGGCTGCGAATACATTTGTAAAAGCCCGCAGTGTACAGCAACCGCTGGCCCTGACGGCCGTAAATTCGCCAGTACCGATGCATCCATCCTCCGATCCCTACCCAACAAACTGCAGGATGAATTCCCCGCGCGTTTGATGTATGGGGACACCGATGCCGGCAGCGGTCCGAATATCTGGAACTGGAAGGCTTTGGGGGTCTCCAGGTCGTTATGGAACATGGTCCGAGCATGTTTAAAGTCGGGATTAAGGAAGGAAGTCATCTTACACTTGATCTATTCCATTCAACACGGAGTGCCGGAAGATGGAGCACCGTCATCTTCGGGGTCAACCTTGGGAAATACGGCGAAACAGGACGAGGGGGATGACGCAGAAGGTGAAAATGTCGAAAATGAGCCACACCCGAATCACGATGAGAAAGTTTCACGTGAAGGAACAGCAAATCACGTACGTCTATCCTTGTGGGCAGATCGTTCCAACCGCTGACGAAGAACGTGGATCAGAGCTTCGGGGACGCATACAATAATGCATGGAAAGAGAACACAGCGGTTACTGAATCAAACACCAACAAAGCGCCAGCACAAGCCGCGACTTCATTGATTCCGAATGCGCCTGGACAACACCCACCAACTGCACCTCCAGGACAACCTTATCCACCTCCACCGCAATACCCTCCCTATCCTCCTGGACCTTATGCGCCTTATGCATTCTTTCCAACAGCTTTGGTGAACACTACCCCGACCCAATCACCTAACAATTCCATTTCAGCGCCCGGGAGTGCTCAATTTAGCCCTGAATCCGGTGATGCAGACGCTCCTGCTCTTAACAAGCGGAGTCCTCGTCATTGCTGTAAATGCGGATCACAGGACTGTAAGGGCAAGGGAGGGCGCACATTCTGCTCGAATCCGTGTCAGGATTGTGGAAAGTTGGACTGTAAAGGGAGAAATAGCCGACGGCCGGATAAAAAGTGCTCAGAAGGGTGGGTATAATTGACATAACATACAAGTTGAATGTCGGGTGTACCTCCTTCCTTATACCTAACTGTTTATATAGCGCCTGCATTGGAGTTCTGGATAAGACAAGGCTTCTCCTTTTGTGAATATATTTGATGACATTTCCTTGAGTTTGGCCGACGTGCTACCTGAACCTTAGTCTCCTCGTCGCCGGTAGTTTGAGCAGTGATACAGAAAGACATCAATATATCTCTCATTTCCAAGTCTCTTTCGCCGGGAAGCCCTGGAAACCCACCAGTACAGTATGCCTTTCTATACTTCGGAATAGTTAATCTTCTCGTTCAAGATCAAATGATGAAATCTTAGAGCAGGGACAAGGGCAGGAGAGGTGACCCGCCCCTTCGCCTACCGATCTCATGCGCTCATTGCCTATTGCACACTCAACCACGGCCATCCAACGAAGTTTCTCGAGGCGTTAGGGTGTTCTCTCGCTTGGATTATCCCGAATATAGATGAATTTTCGCCGGTAATAGCGTTTGGAGGTGTCAGGACTATCAATCGTTTTGCGGTAGCTCCTGGAAGATGTTCGGATATCTACCTTAGCCAGTGGGGGGCATCCAGGTATTCGGGGCATCATTATACCTTGTGCCTCGGCCTCGCCACGATTTTTGTTCCATGTTGGTATTAAACTGCTCCGGACATTCGGGAGGTAGGACGACTGAGGAGTTGAACGGGCGAGCGCATGCGTTCTCCCAGATGTTGGTTTATCCAGGTCACCGTTGAACTTCAGAGATTGAAATTGCGATTTGGAGACGGATCCGGCGTTCGAACGTTGCCGTCCTCTATGGCGTCCCATACGAGCCCAAAGGACGAGCCGGATTGATGATGGAATGGTGCAGAAATGTGACGACCGCTGCTCACATTGCCCGCCAGAGCGGCATGGTCGACATCCATGAGATGGTATGTCAGGCTCTTTCGTTCGCATCCAGGATGCTGTATACCTGACTGAGAATCTAGGTGTGAGAATAGTAAAGAGATTCAGACACTCGATGTAGACCAACGAGAGCTGAGTGTTTGTGGTGCAAAGCAGAGCCTACACTAAAGGCCGTGTTTGAAAGACAGATGAAAGGGAAAGGAATGGGGAAAGCGGGATACGTCCCATTGACTGTCCGAGAGTTCGGATCGGAGGTCAAACGTCGGAAAGGATTTGTCATTCCAACACTAGGTAGACATTGTTGGGCCTCCAGTGCCCTCATAACTTGCACCCTCCGATCGTTCATGGAGACCCAAAAGGCGTACGTACCTATTCGCTTCCAAATTGCGACGGTGATGCTGTGGCCCTGATCTCACAAGTGCAGTACGCTCGTGATGGATTCAGAACGGGTTGTGATCTCAGACTTCGGTCTTTCCAGAGTCATTCAGGTTAACGACTCGAACGGTTGTACGTCTACGATCGCCGGTTCTCCGCTTTTTCAAGCCCCGGGGCTTCTACTAGGTGATGAAGGCTCTTTTGATCAATCGCCAGGACCTAGGCTTTCCGGTGGCGTCTTCCTTTGCAAGCACAGTTTATCAGGTGTGTTATGATACTTGTCTCCCCGAAATGAATCACAGTTCTTGTTTGGACATTATGTAGCTCGTAACGGACCGGATTCCTCATTAGCACCTATCCTTTGATTGGCATATCATTCGTGCGGTAGCTGAAGGGGTGCTACCGTTAGAAGTGACTGTTATGAATTCGATGGCTTAGAAGACTTGTTCGAAGCTTGTTGGTCATACGAACCTGAGAGGCCGCCATCTATGGAAACTGTCATACAGCTTCTGAAAGACGTTAAATTCGTCCACCGGCACGACGATTCGTGTAGGCTGGTGATCGGTGAGATGGGAAATATGAACTTCGAAGTGCTCAGTGAACCGGCCGGACGTTTCTTACCGCCACTGTCCGTGTCTGGTTCACACGCCGTTCGAAGTAAGTCCTTAGTGTTAGTTAAATTTAACTTGGAACGCGAAGCGCGGCACTGGGTTTAATGAGGGAAATCCGAGGGAGCATAATGCTCGGACGAGGTTACTGGGGACTTGACACCGACTCAGCCCACTGGTGGAAGTGGACTGTGTGTGTCGTGTAAGGACGCCTTTGAAGTCGAGGAGTAGAGACCTTTCCAGCACCGACTTGACACGGATCCACAACAAGAGTCTTGGATACAAGGTCAAGGTTGGCCCATGATCACTATATATTCAGTGGCTCTTAACACAGAACACATGGCTAATGTACAACTTCCGGGACGCCGCTGACTTACTGCCTGCATGGTCAGCTTAGAAGGCTGACGTAGGGCATCTGCAGTCCGCACTATAAGAGCTCAGCCTTGGGTTTGAGTAGTTCTGTGGATCAATGAGCCCAACTGGGCATGTCTTTTGGCTCTTGAAGTAGAGAACTTGGCCGTGATGTTGTCTTGATGTTGCTGTTTGGGTTTGTCTATTCTCAGTGCGTTGGTTATTTCGGTTTACTTCATGTGTGCAAATCTCCTGTGCCAACCTGTTTGATGCATGATATTTCACAATCATTAGCGATTTGATGCCCTCTGGCTAGGAACCTTTGTGAGAAACATCCTTGATCCAGGCCTGTGACACATTGAGTCATATACCCGGTAGCTTTAATTTGGTTGGTGGTGTTCTGTAGTTGCCATATGATAAGTGATGACCATTCCATGGGGACTCGAATTGGGACAAACCATCATGGCAGGGCATATGATATATCAAGGTCAGTCTCCTTGTAGTTATTCTTTGCCGGTGGCATGTTTGGTGCTATGCGGCTTGACCAAGATGCTCTCGCACCTGCCCCATTCTACGCTCTAACTCTCCTGTTGCCGACTCAGCCATTCACGTAAACCGTCAGCCCTCAATGCTGCAGAATTTTCCAATGGGTCAGTCTTCTGCTCCGGGTTATTTCGTTATTTCACATTTCGGCATCATGTCCTGTCCAGGGAATCAGGATCCTCGTGTGACCGTCAGGTCCGCGTGCTTTCTAGAAGTGTGGGTGCATTCGTCATTGCTCTCAACTCCTCAGTTGATGGTTCAGGGGCTTGAAGTTGGATAAAAGGTCGTGGATGGGCGGTAGTTACCTTACCGTCATGTCTCTGACTACAGACTTCATGGAGATTTGGTATCGGAGCTTCCGACTGTACGAGTCTGTTAGATGGATGGCCGGGCTGAGATACTTATGCCCTCTTTACAGGGTTAGGATGAAAACTGGAGTCTAGTTCAATGAACGCGAAGCATTACGGAACTCCGGTCAGGGTCATCGCTTCAGCAGACCAACACTCCGGTTCAGTTAGCTCTTCCGCGGCAAGGCAACACGACAAAAGTCCTGCGAGGCGAGGGTGTTGTAGAAAGAAATAATGAGGACGAGCGTCGACGCGAAAATGCGCGTAAAGTGATGGGGACTCGGAAATCCATTATGTTTCCGCTCCGTGTATGAACATAATTAGTTAGTTCTATTACGTTCTCGCTGGCTCGGCAACTGCCGCGCCTTGAGGTTGTTCCAGAAATTATTCCACTTATGCGTTGTTTCTGACCATCTGTGTTCGATTTCGACCGCTTGCCAGAATGCCTCTATCGCGTGAAATCATCAACATACAAGTGAGTTCGGTCGTGATCATGCTTACCTCGCCGCAACTAACTGCCGGAAGGCTGGTCAAGCTGGAAACCAGGTGACCTTCCTATCGATGGTTTGATGGATTGCCAGCTAACAGAAGGACAGGTTGGCGAAAGTTTCTGGGACATGCTACTGGCGGAACATGGATTGGATCACTCTGGTGTATGTATCAATTATCAGTGGAAAACTCTGGCGTCCACTGACCTAATCATTTTTATAGCAATACCAGGGCTCGGACCCTATGCAGCTACAACGTGTAGGATAGGCCAGTCTCCCTATCGTCCTTGTTTCTGATCGCATGGTGACAGGCTGGTGTATACTTTACCGAAGTAGAATACGCGGGAAAGATGCGTTATGTTCCCCGGAGCGTACAGGTCGACTTAGAGGCTGGTGTTTGCAATAAAGTGAGGTCCGTTCACAAATAGGGTTGATCGTTTCTGATCCCGGTTTTGGGCAGATGAGGAGCGGCACGTTAGGCTCGCTCTTCCGACCCGACACCTTTTTGACGGCTGAAGTGGGGGCAGCGAATAATTGGGCAAAAGGATGTAGGTTAACCTTGTATCTATGTAATTCATGTTGACATCTTACTCTCCTCACAGTTTATACAGAAGGTATTTTCTCTTTCAAACGCGTGATATAAGCTGGGACGTATTCTTTCAGGCGCGGAGCTTATCGATGCGATTTCCGTGAGATATGGACTTTCATATATGCATCCTACCCAATTAACGGCGAATTAGGACATTATTCGTAAACATGCCGAACCCTGTGAGGCCCTGCAAGGATTCCAGGTCGTTCATTCTTTGGGCGGCGGTACTGGATCTGGCCTAGGAAGCTTACTGCTCTCCCAGCTTCGCGAGGTACGTCTAGTAGTGGCTCTGATATAAGACGTATACTTAACCGATTGTCAGGAGTATCCTGATCGGATGTTGGCAACCTTTTCAATCCTGCCATCTCCCAAGGTATATTAGTTCCACGCTCGATCGCCTCCCTGAACATGCTCATCATCTTCCAACAGGTTTCGGAAACGGTCGTTGAGGTGATTCCCCTTAATGTTCGACATTGTCACGCGATCCTGATTTGTCCTAGCCCTATAACGCGCTGCTGTCCTTGAATCAACTGGTGGACAATGGGGACCTCACCATCTGCATTGACAATGAAGCTCTGTAAGGTCTCGCAATATTTTTGATTGGTTATCCACTGACTCCCCCCTCAAGTTATGATATATGCCAACGGACCCTGAGAATCGAGAACCCGACATTCGACGACCTCAATACGGTATGCTTTTTCCATTCTCATTTCCAAGACTCTTTCACGAATGATCCCCAGCTAATCTCTCGTGTCATGTGTGGCGTCAGCACGAGTCTGCGCTTCCCCGGTCAATTGAACGGGTAAGTCTCATTAATCTAATATTGTTTCTATGGGGACCTTGATCGTCATCTTCAAATCAAAGTGATTTACGAAAGCTCGGCATGAACCTCATCCCATTCCCTCGGGCAAGTGACAATTTTGTTTTCTCTATTGTTGTTATCAAATAATGTCGCATATAGCTTCACTTCTTGATGCCCAGTTATGCGCCATTCTACAACCCCAATGCTTCGGCCTACGAGAAGAATTCCGTGCCCGAATTGACCAAGGCGTACGTACTTGTATGTTTTCACTTCATGTGGAGGGTTCATCCATCGACAGACTCTTCGATCGCAAGAATTTGTTAGTTGCTTGTGATCCACGCCATGGGTGCGTATGATATGCAGGAATACCGACTTGACTTTGTTGACTCCTGCGCTCCAGTCGTTACCTGACCGCTGCTACTATTTTCCGTGGTAAAATCCCATCTCGAGAAGTACGTCGACCATTCATTTGTTCGAGATATCGATGACATTCTTTGTTAAACAGGCAGAAGTAGGTCCTTAGCACCGGGATCTATAGCCTGCTTGGTGCTTAAGAAAGTGGTGACAGGTCTCTGTTCGTGACCTGCAAACAAAGAATTCCCAGTCGTTCGTCGAGTATGTGAGCAACCTGTCTACCTTAGATCTCTGTTGACTGTATTGGTTAGGTGGATCCCGGATAACGTTTCCGTCTCCCTCGTGACAGTGCCGCCTGTTGGCCAGAAAGTGGTATGTGCAACATGAGACCAATGATGCGGAAGGGTATCACTCAACGATACAGGCTGCGACCGCACTCTCGAATTCGACATCAATCCAAGAAATCTTCAACCGTACTTTGGAGAGCGTGCGTTTCCTATCTTCAATATTGGACGGTGACTGATTTCCAGGCAGTTCGCTGCGATGTACAGACGTCGCGCATTCTTGCACTGGTCAGCCTTTTTCACAATCAGTTCTGATCTTTGATTATTCATCGGGTGTCATAGGTACACGGCTGAAGGAATGGATCTCATGGAGTTCTCTGAGGCCGAGAGCAATACCCATGATATGATGTGAGTTGGTTAATCTCCACATGATCGAATTTGGGTGCCTAATCGTGGTACAACCATGCAGCGCTGAGTATCAACAGGTAAGAGATAGATTGATGGTGGACAGTGCCTGTACTCATTCCGCTTGAATTAGTACCAAGAAGCTGCGGCATATGATGACGCATTTGATGACGAGGAGGTTGTAGAAGGTGGAAGTGAGGTTTACAAAGATCAATAACGAAAGTTGGGATTGTTCCGTCCTCGCCTCATTCTTCGTCTTCTACCATATAGTCCTTCCCCCGACTAATCGTATTCTAATTAGATTTGATGTCTCTAAAACCTCGTTCTCGCTAATGGTTTCTCTCACTCTCTTCCAATGTCACTGTTTCGCTATTTTACACCTCCCAAATTGCTGTCCTTATCCTCAGGAAGATTTTATCCAGACATTCGTTCTGTATTTCCGTTATAGGATTACCCATCGATTCTCTATACAATACATTCCACCTCGCAATGATTTTGAGGTTCTTCATCCGTTATAACGGGCAGACTTTGGGGACTACTGGCTTCTCAAGTGGTTCGATGCCTAGTTGCCACCTTCCTAGAATTGATGGCTGATGCTAATGGACGGTGCACGTTCTTGACATCCTATCAAGGACAAGGAAATAATGCAGTTTGACGGAATTTTCTTGATGGTATATCCTCTTTTTTTTAAAAAAAAATCCGAGTTTATTCAAGATCCTCCTGATTGATTTCCCGCAGGGAGGGCGCCTAAGGATAAATATTCGCTATAATTGATATCGACAAGGGCGCCAGAGGCACACGACTAGGTGTGGGTGGTATCACGTGACTGTTGATATTCCTCGCTCGATTGATTTGAAGTCATCTCCTGCGTTCTTATTTCCCTCTTTTTGTCACTCCGTGATCTCGTAAAATGCGCACAACGCTAATTAGATGGGCAGACAATGTCTCGAAGAGGCCTCTGAATATCCGCGAAGCCAGTGCAACCTTACTCCCCCCATTGCCGCACGTCATGACTCAGACTTTCGCCGACCCAGTTCTTTGACATTAGTTTTACAGGCTATATCGACGCCTCTTACGCTCGCATCGGAATTTACCGCAAGAAATGCGCTCACTTGGAGATGTCTACGTGAAATCCGGTCAGTTATTTAGTGTACCAGATATATGTATTGTGTGTTGACTACCGGCCAGAGTTCCGCCGTCACAAAGATGTCACGAATCCCGCGCATATAATTGGTTTCCTCTCGCAATGGAAGATGTACTTGGATGAGATGCCTGATCGTGAGGGTGGAAAATTCTATCGAGGGAAAAGGTTGGACCCTACAGTATTTGAGAAGGTGCGTATGGAGTCGCGTGGACCAGAAGCGAGCATTGATTATTTGATATAGATGTCGTCAGAACAACTTGGACAACTGTATGAATTCATGCATTCTACGAAGGATATTTGGAATCCCCCACCAGAGGGATCATGAACATTCAGCATATGACAGATTGTGTGAGTGTTTGTATCTCTCTGGACTCCGGCGGGAGAAAGCTCACGATGACCTCCATGTGCAGACATGTCCATTATTAATCCTTGGTGACAAATGGAATAGACAAGGAGTTACTTCTTCTCCAAGCTCGCACGTCTGTCCTTGAGAAGATCACTACGACTTGTCACGTGTGCCGCTTTTGTGTCCTGAATGACCCGATGACATTCCACATATAGATTTCTCATTGGGGAGCCATTTATAAGGACCTTTGGATTTGCATTATGGATGTACACCGCCGACAACATGTCTCAATCAGCTGCTGTGAGTGATGCTGTCTCCACAACTGCCATACCCTAGACTAACGTTACCGCGTATGCAGACTGTTCCATCCCACAATGCGCCCTTGGCTAATCTCCCATCTATCACCTCCAAGCTACTGGAGGCTAAGGCTCGCAGAGGCAGGCGAACATTGACTTACAAGACAAGTTACAGGGTAATTAATGCCATCCTCCGTAGGTTTGACCTTCGAGCAAATTGCAAAGACCATTGGCAAAGATGAGGTTTGGGTGGCCGCCGCTTTCTATGGTCAAGTACGTCCAACAGTCGACTCCGCCTCAACAGTCACTAACAGCTGATAGGCCAAATTCGTTCCAGATGAACTCAAGAAAGTCTGCGAAGTTTTGGGTCTGCCTGCTGCCGAGGCACTGAGCGAGGTTGGCGACCATTGGTGGCCAAACCGTGGAATTGGCCCAATGCCACCGACTGACCCCGTACTTTACCGTTTGTACGAGGTGCTGTTTCTCTTAATTTCGTTGCTTCCAAGTCTGACCTTCAAGTAGGGTGTCCTTGTATATGGAACCCCCATCAAGGCTGTGATTCACGAGAAGTTCGGCGATGGTATCATGTCTATGATCGATTGTAAGGTCACTGTTGATCGAAAACCCGATCCGAAAGGAGATCGTGTTGTTCTTACCTTCGAGTGCGTTGCCTTTCCTCCCGAGATGAATTACTCGACACTCAACACTGATCACTTTTCTAGTGGCAAATTCTTGCCTTACGCCCAGTGGTAGACAGATATATCGTTTGTCACGTTGCGACCAATTCGAGATGTTTAAGTGCTAAAATGCCTATAATCTCCTATTATCTGAGTCAGAAATCTTGTACCGAATCGCGGTGGTATGTTCCAAGTATGTTCCACACCGTCCTAATCACCTACGATAAAGCCTGCTTCCTGCTGGTACGAAAATCCGACACATCATTGGCGTTGACCGTCACAGCTTCGAGCTTCACTTGTTTTATCACTTTTACATCCCCTTCGTACACTCCCCTTCTCATCGTTGCTGCGCAATGATGTTCTCCCGCGCTTCAATCGAACTTGGAAGTTTTCGTCCTGTCCTTCCTCCACCACGGACCGGTAATGAAGCAAGAGATATTGATGTTCAATCCTTGCCGACTGAAGAGGTTGATTGTAACGGTTACTTTGCACTGGCTGCAGACTCACCACGTTCTGGCGCCCACACGGTATGTGATTTATTGTACACTGTGATCACAGTTACCGACGTCGACCTGCGTTCTGAATCACTTCGATCCTTTCTCAGGCAGCTGAAATTGTTCCACCCTTGCTGACCCCTCCTATCGAGCTGACACCCCTATCGGTCAATGAATTGGCCTCCTCTGTCGTGGACTCTAGCCCAAAGCAAATTTACGTGTCCCCTGGCTGGGTGAATAACGGTCTTTGTATCGCTGGTCTCCAGTGGGTTGCACCCCATTCGAGTTCCACCCCTAACAGCACGAGTGACGCAACTGTAAGGATCGATTCTTGTCTTCGCTGGGTTCAGTCCAACGTGGCTAACTACGTTCAGGTATCGACCAGTTCCGATGACCCGTCATACTGCTCGTCACACCTTGAGTCGCGACTTGACGACATCCTTACGTTCGTCCCCACTCCAGAACTTCCCGACCAGGATAAACTTCTGGAAAATTGCCTTGGAGTCCTCGATATTGGTTATCCGCTTCGGCCGAGTGAGGCGTGTTGCAACCTTGTCGATCTTGGATTACCAAAAGATGCGTTCCAGTGTGGGTGGCCAGAGGAAGCTGATTGGATGTCCTCCCATCCTGAAGAAGACTTAGATCACCCGCCGTCGTCGCCACCTTGTGGATGTGTGGACGGTCTTATTTTTGATGCCGTATGTCGTTCGGACCATGTCGCGGAGATGGACTATAACAGTTATGAGTGTGGGAGGCCAGTATCTCAATTTAGTGTCAACCATCGTTGGTGAGGGTTGTAAGCTCAATTTCAGCTCGCATCCGCGCACTTCCCGATGGTCTTATCTTAGTTTATCCTACAACTTAATGGTATTTTGCTTGCAGTTGAGGAACCTAAAGACGCTAACCCCATCGTACGTTCGTTTTCTCCCATATCTGACATTCCCCTTCACCATCAGCCCATTCCATCTTCCAGAAGTCGGAGCCACACCTTTATTTTCTTTCCTCTATCGCTGTCGCTACCTTTTCCTCTGCTTCCATCCTGCCAACGGGGTGCCAACCACACCGTGCACAAATGTTGTTGAGGCCATTCCACCCATTAATCTGCCATCCAATACATCCTACCTCCGTAACGGCCATAACGATACTTCGCAGGACTCCGAGCATGCTTATGCGCTCTAGGATTTCATTACAGCATGCATGGTACGCCCTAGAGCCACTTTTTCCTATCGTCCTTTCCTTTGTCCCTGGCTCCTTTTTTTCTCCTCTGTCATTCCTTTTTTGTATCACCACTCTAATACCTACCCATGAGGCAATCTCCCTCCTTCCCCCTTGCCACTCACCAGACCATAATTTGCCTACGCGCACGCATCACGCGATACAGCTGCTCGAGACATCGAAGAAAAATCTAAAACTTGAAATAATATTGCGTTATATGAACCGTCGAAAGACTAGAAAAATCAAGCAACCCATGTTCGCTCTCTGTCTGACATGAACACACGTGTTATCTCAAGTACTGTAATCTCCTTATAGAATAAGCACAGCACCTCTTCCGAAGGGTTATCCTGAATAACCCTTCGATTTCCAACACGCGAATGTTGAGCACAACAGCCTGTCTAAGAGATTTAAATAAATACCACTTCTTATCCTGGTGGGTGCTCGTGTCATCATAACTTTCAGCAGCGACGCCAACCGAAACCCAAGGTTGACCACCTACATAACATAATTTGTCTAGATCTGCCCACATGCCGACGAGCCTTGAAAACTCGGATACATAGTCCATTGAATCCACAACTCAATCTCATATCCAAAAGTGGGACGGCAACATCTGGTTCGCTATAACGAGCTAAATGAGATTGGTACCGGTCTGGGCGGTGATATCAAATTTATTCAAATCGCTAGGTGAGGCAGGCCGGAATGACGGGTGAGGTTTTTCTCTTTCGGCGAAAGAACATCAAACATTCCTTGACGTAAGATATCCCTCTTGTGGAAATGGCTTTGGGATCGGGCACGACACCTCCCGAGATGAGGTTTCCTTTTTGACCGGGGACCCCATTCCGGTTATCAGAAACACTGATCGCAGTACAGTCAATAAATAGGGTGCTGTGAAGAGAATTCATGTCGGGGGTTAGTGGTAATGACGTCGACACCGCAAAGAGCGGATTTTCTCGGATGCTGACCCGTGTGGCCGAGGATGAGGGTAGTGAGACTAAGGGCCAAAACACCACACATTGCAGTAGACCCTGTGTCTAGGCTGGTAATTTATGGTAATGTCTGGGTTATCAGGAACAAAACATGAAGAAGACAACTTGGTTCGTGGCGAGCACTATGACAAATACGCCTGTACCCTTAAACATTAGCATGATGATGGTATTTTCGTGGCGCCTGTCTAACACTAAAGATCGTGCATCACCTGCCTGCATTGTTTCCAATAGTCAACCGGACGTATCCCTGGTACCATTCTCTGGGGAAGACATACACCTCATTGCTACATAAAATTGACAATAAGGCTTTCATCTCCGCAAAGGGTTTTTGGGGGAGTAGCCCACTCAATTCGGTGGATGAGTGTCCTCCAAAGTCGTTCACGATCCGGATTCCGGTAATCCTCGCCGGGTAAAGGTGACCTACAGGGATGTAAGCGCCTGCCCACGCCCAGAATCCTGTGCCGCAGCCGAAACTCTCAATATGAACACCATAGAACCCGGCAGAGTAGATCCAGTCAGCGATTGAATTTATGAGCTTTCTTCATTTACCTACGACCCCAACACATCTCTGTCTCTCGGCCCGGTAGGCACAGGCCCCAATAGATTACAAAAACGTAAAAAAAATGTGGCCGACACAGCCTAGTAGCCAGTACGGAAGCATGTCCGAGTGAAAGGCTGTTTGGAGTGGAAGTGGTGAGTGAAGCACCCTTTGGGAACATTCCACCCATATTTAAGAGCAACTTGGAGAACCGCTCCCTCAACCCAGGTCAGGATAAACAGTGCCCCTGTCCCCTCTGTGAATCTACACAAATATTCGGACACTCTAGTACCGACGCGATACACGAATTATTGAGCCACCCGTGAGTTAGAGGAATATCGGATGGGTACTTTGGCATTACCAGAATGTCTGCAGCGAGTGCAAAGAGAACCTTTGCTGAGGGTGTGACACAATCCGTGTTTCAGAACTTCATGAATGCCTTCCTCCGACCAAATCCCTGGGGCAGGCGTCAAGTATTACATTCACACTCTGTTCATTAATTGAGGCAGTTGTATACTCACTATCCTCACGTTGCTCCAGAAGGGACTATCCTAGCCATGCCAGAACCCGAGCAATAGCTCATCCTGTCCCAGGCTCCTCAACGTGTTCGTCTCGCAGCCTTTGGATGGTTTCATACTTGTCCAACGGGTGTTACCCCCAACGGGAGAACAGACTTCAACTTATCTCCGATCTAGGTTATGCGACTCGTAATCTTGACTAGATGGGTTGATGCCCTCCGAGCCGCCCATACGTCTTTTGATGCTACTTTGCCGGATCCCTACATGTTCCTCACACCATTCATGTCCCTCAAATAGTAACCAGGGATTATCACGTTCACTTAATCCCTGAAGGCATGTTGAGGCGAGACCGCAGTACGAATCCTCCTAATGTCCAGCCGTACGAAGTTTATTCCAACCAACCCTGGTATATCGTCCATAAAAACGATTTACTCCAACAAAGATATTCCTCACCTTCCGTCTCGAAAACTCTATGCCTCCTCCCGTGTCCCCTGCTTGCCCTCAACCCGCCCTAGATCCCACCGTAAAGTACGTCGTAGTAGGTACTATGATCGCATTGGTTCTCTTCGGCATGGCCACCCTCCAGGTTTACATGTATTTTGCGTATGTCAATCCATTGTACCCTCCATCCTCCCGCTGGCTCACAGAGTCGTAGCAAGTGCAGTCGTGACCCAGTTGGTATGAAGCTCTTTGTGAGTCTTTGTCTCTTTGAATGGTTGGTTCGTATTCAGACCCCTCCCACTTGTAGGTGGTCGGGATTTGGTATGTCTCTAGTTCTTATTAAGACGCCTGGTGGTATTGAAGGCGTCAACCACACGTTAAGGTTGCTTGAATTTGCTCACTCCTTCCTGTCCGGGTACTTGGTTTACAATGTGACTCGCAGTTTCTTTTTAGGTTCAGTACTGGCTCAAGACAGACTGAATATTCGCCTATAGGTGACAATAATACACCATGACCCGTTTCCTGACATGTCCAATCTCCTGAGCATCAATTCTGCTTCCGGCTTGATAGCGGCTGCTATTTCGTCGCTCGCCCAGGTGCGTCACAATTGACACCTTTCCATCGTGTGTACGGCTCATCAATTCGCTTTCAGGTCTATTTCGCCTATAGGTTATTCATTCTTTCGCAATCTTGGTACCTTCCTGTGCTTTGTACGACTCTCTCCGCCATAAAACTCGCCACGTTCTTTGTAGTGGCTATCCATATAATCCAAGTAGGAAATTTGAGCGAGCTCTGGGCCGGTCTGATCCTTATCCCAAGCGTGCTGTGTTGGACCGTCGATCTACTCGTTGCCGCGGGCCTGATTTGGTGTATTTGGCGGAGACGCAGAGATCGTCTCTTTAGAAGGTAGCACAAATTCAACTTTACCGCACCTCTATTCAGTTGAATCATGTTCATAGCAATAAGACTGATACGATCTTGCTCTGGTGTTTGGGTATGGATGTTTGATGTCTTTACTGTATTTATTAGCTGATGCATTTTGTCACCAACCAGAGACCAATGTGGTCACAGGGTATGCCCACTCAGTGGGAAAGTGTATTTCGTTCTGATTCCAGTATGCCAGCCTTTCGTCCTTCCTCACTTTTATCCTGGTGAGTATGGATTCACCGGCTTACTTTCCCAGTACCTAACTGCGAATACCAGTTCCAAATCAACTCTCGGCTTGGCGTTAGGAGCTTTCTCTGGCTGCCACTGGCCCTAATCACTTGCCGATGTGAGTCCCCCAGAAATGGTCACTTCAAGCGACTGACGACGGATATAGTGTATTCTATGTGCATTTATGCTTCGTGAGTCTCGCTAAGCTTACTGTGTACATTTGTCACACCGCTGGTAGTCTCATTGGGAAGCGTCGCTTGAAGAATGGGTCGAATGTTAATCATGTTGACCCCGAGTTGATGACGGTGAGTGCCAGTCCCCCTTCGAAGGTAGGGCTGGACCTAAACACCTAGTAGCACAACACCAACAATTCTCCATTCTCTCTGGAGTAGCTGCGACCGTAGCTCCGGAAGATAGCAATGACGCCGCACCTCCCTTTGGTGTGCATACTGCTTCGCATACACTATATCATTGCCCGGGCGTCTAATGAATCTCCCGAGCATTCTTTACGAGCATTCATACTCTACAATCATCTTATAACATGACACGTGTGGGTATGCCTGTTCTATGGCTGTTTCTGATCCATCTTTTCGTCTACTTCTCTATAAAACTCAGGATGGTTTAATTTGGTGTACTTAAGCATGCTCTTGCCCTATGTGTTCGATATAATTATGGCATTTTCCGAGCCTCACGCCTAAGATATGCGTGAAGATGCACGTTGTGTATGACGCTCGTATTAGATATTGAATTAGCATGTCGGCCAGCAGCATCCGACCACTGAAAGTTTGGGGTATTGTAAGACATACAGGGCGTACAAACCATTTCGTTCTCCGCATTGGGTCACTTGGAAAACTAGAGCTGGAGAACGGATGGCCATGGTTGGCAGTTGGAGGTGACCCAGCGTTTGTGAAGCCGCAGTGGGAGTTTTTGACGGAGATAGCGGCAGGTTCGCAGGCATCTTGGAGCTTGGAACAGGGAAGGGGCCGGTTAGAGGTACGATTGCCGATGTAGATAAAGTTGGTACTGAAAGGGGACGATGACGGAGTGGCTTCTTCGCGTAAGCTTAACGAGGCTATCAGTGAGTTTGTCTAATAGGCGACGTAATTTCGAATCATATATTGTGATGCCCGCCGCTCTGGAGCCCCGAGAAATGATTTGCGATGGTGAATCCAGAGGGTCTTCTAAGTGAGATGTAGACCAACGGAAAACGTGTATTACTGCTCTCTTCCTGACACTATTACGGCGGTTCTTTCCCTCCTCTGGCAGTTACTCGAGCTCACCCCTAGAGCTGGACCATAGCCACACCCCGAAAGACGTCAGGAAAACTCAATAACACAGATATGAATTGCTCCGAATTTAGTTACCCTCGCCTTGATGCAGGAGTGTCGGGCTTGGCTCCCGTAGCATGATATTGAAAGCCGACCATACTTCCCCACCGTTTCAGCACACCCGGGGTTTCGGTGGCCACAATTTTGTCACACATGCCCAAGGGTGCTGTCTGAAACCTAGATGATGGAATAACAACACAGTGCATTAAGTACCTAAGTAACCTAAGTAGATGAGTCAGATAGTCTGCTTGATGGTTCACATAAGAGGGTCATGCATGTGATTGGTGCCTGTTACACCAGAGCCCAATGTTGTGGCAGTCTTTTCCTCAGACTGATGGAATAATCCACAATTTTGTGGATTATTCTGGAGTTCTGCTTCATGCTCCTTCAAATGATACTGAATTTGTGCCATTATCAGTGAAATCCAATGCATGTGCAAGAACACAACAAGGAGCACTGGCATTTGAACATGACAACAAATACCATAAATGCACAGGCAGCAGCAGTTCTATGGGTGTTGTTGTTCAAACTTTGAATAGCTTGCTGTATATGGTCTTCATATTCCAGGTCCTCATGAGCAAGTTTTTCGCATGGTAAATGTTGATACAATTGACACAAAGTGAAATGGGCTGGCTAATTTGACAAAGTGGTGCAATGCAACATGTGATAGGATCATCGTATTCATCATGGACTCAGCATTGTCTGGCAAGGTGTGACAAAGGGCTCAAAACCGATCCTCGTTCTGCTTCAGTTGTAATTTTCGAAAAAAATGGAGGATGCCCGGAATGGCATTCTTAGGTGCTGTGCAAAATACTAGCCCAAAATCCTGAGAGTGTGAGAAGATATATACAAAACACCGAAACCCCTGGTGCACCGAAACGGTGGGGTAGTATAGTATATACCAGAATTGGTTATATGTGCTTAATTACTAAGGGAAGGGCCGCAGCACTTTGAGAACCCTTTGCTCGTGGAGTAAATCCCACACCATGCACAATTGCACCCGCCTGCATGGTGGGTGTATCAGTCAAGATATGCTAAGGCGGAGATTAATGAGAAAAATGGCGTCCCATTGGGTATACGCCAGGTGGGAAGCGGGGAAATTTGCACGCCTCGCGCAAACACATTCCCATTTCACACTGGGAACCATGGAAGCTTCTGGCTAGATTTCACTGACATCGATTCTCTGTTCAGTGGTGATTGCATATCCAGTTACGTCTCTTTCGTTCTCCGCGTGGTGCTGTGCAGACGGAGAGCCTCGGCATGGTGAATTGCTTTCGCCTTCCAGGACCATGGATAGCGAGATCTTGCCAGCGATGACGTTTTCTATATGTGATGGACTTGGCGTTGTAGACCGTGCGTGCCCCTTCCGGCGAGCCAGCTCGACCGTCACTTTATCATCTACAGGTAACCCGAGTCCTCATCGCCGTCAGCCGGAGGGTAATCAAGAAGCACACAGAACCACTAGCTGTAGAAGATGCGGTCCATTAGGGAACTTTCCTGGACTGGCCGATTACATCGGCGTTGTTTTGCTGAGAACAAGGTCGAAGGCGGGGGAGCTCCAGCCTCTGTCAAACGAAAAAGAGAAGAAAGGGAATTAGTTCGTGCTCTTTGATTTTTTATTCCGACAGCCAAAGTATACCAAGGGTCGCTGTATGACACTCCCCAGCCCAGCATGATACGATCATAGCATAGCTTTCCACATCGTCGCGCCCGCCTCCGTCGTCGATTCTGCCTTAGGAACACCTTCGATCATGTTTCCTATTCCAAGAACTTTTTGATCTGGGAAACGAATATCTGGCGAACGATTAGTAGAACGATCGTTTGGGGAGGGGGGCATCTCGTGTATTCGGGATGCACACAGATACACTACACATGTCACCATTGTCCATTTCCGACATTATATGATCATTGAGGCACTTATTGTCCTGTGAAACGACCAACGCTCTCCCAAAACCTGCAAAGCGTGTGTCAATGAGTCGCCCCAACTAGAAGGATAGCCCAGTCAACTCACCTACACCTCTCCAACACGTCCTCATCCGTCCGTATGGTCTTAATCAAGGGTTGCCCATCCTCAGTCCGATTAAACAACATCTCTGTCATTCCCCCATTCATAGACCACCGATTCCAAACTGGAGTTCCGTTATTCTTCGGGTCCTGGAACACCGCAAAGTTTAGGAATGAGCTTGAGAATGCTGTGTCGAAGTCAGGATTCTTGAATGCGGGTCCATCGCCTTGCCTAAGATTGTATATAATTCGAAAAAATTCAAATTTCCCAGGATTAAAGATGCATGCTCCGCATACTCACGAAGGCCAGTAATACGGTACGTCGATGATATGGTCACCGGGAGGTACGGCAAATTCGCTCTACGAAACAATGTTAGAAATAAATGCCAAGGTTTCAGCTTCAAGTCACCCGACCTTGTAAGCCTTCCCGTCGAACGCTCTCAGTAACCAGTACGTCGGGCAAATCAGTATGGCTGGACGATGCCACCCTATCTTCAGTCTTGACTTCACTCCACCGAGCTCTAAAAACTCACCTTCACCATGCACAGCAACAGCCTGATTCGTCATCGTCATGGTTTCGTTCCCGCCTGGATCCTGTCGTATGGTACCATACAATTTTATGGCTTGTTGAATCTCCTCATTTCCAAGCTTGGGGAAGAGATTCTTGATATACTGAGGCAATGGCAGCGGGTTCGCGGGATTCACAAAATGAATGCCCTCGAACGTATTCGAGTTGGCCATTACGACCTCCTGGTAACATATACTCCAGTTCATCCTTATGACAGAGAGGAGCGAGGACATACAACGCCGTTAAACTTCCCTTCCTGTAACAGCTCTGACATCCTTTTGGTGATAAATTTTCCACCGACGACCGGCACGAATGTGAACGTCCCGAAGAACCCAGCGAGGGTTATATCGTTGTTGATTTGTGCCAGTACTTCCACAGGTGAAGAACGAAGGCATGCTAATTTATCATCGACCTCGTCACATCTGTCAAGAGCCAGAATAAACGTTCGGACACGCCCTCGAAGCAAGGACGTTTTTACTACTTACCCGGCCTTCTGGACCACCCGTCCATATATTTCCTGGTAGAAATACATCACGTCAGAACTACGTGTCGGAGGGGTGGACGAGTCGTACCTCCGGTATAGGATCATCGTATCTGTACTGAGAAGGCAGGAAATCCGAACTCGAGATAATACTTTTGAATAGGCGAGGTTGCGTGTTGCCTCCGTTAGCGACCATATGTTGAACGCTCGAACCCGCTCCTGCCGTCACATAACCATACATCAATGCCCCCGTTCCAAAACAAAAGCAGGACACACCCACCAGCAGACTGTCCCCATACAACAACGGACTCGGGGTCCCCACCAAATTTACTAATCTAGGCTCAATGTCAGCAAAGCTTCCCCTCCCCCTACGTCGACCGTGCAACTTACATGCTCATGAACCCATTCCAACGCAAACTGCTGATCCACTGCACCCCACACCCTCAGCCAACAGAGATGAGACACAAAGATAAACAACGAGACTCACACAACCCAACATTCAACTCTCCCCTCCTCCCAATCTCCCTTCCGGCCAAAAAACCAAACAATCCAAGTCGATACTGTATAACCACAACCACAGCCGGCATACCCAAGGGCGACTCCCGTATCAAGTCATTCCCGTCAAAAAAGTCGATGTTTGATGTCCCAGAAGCGCTACCACGACTGTACCCTCCTCTAGTCAACGCAGGTAAGTGAAAGCATTAGGAAGGGAAGAAAGAAGCGGACCCGTGTATCCAAATTATAACAGGAAGCTTGCGGCTTATCACCGTCTGGTTGTTGAAGGTGCCAGGAGCATAGACGCTGCATAACATAACACATAACATAAGCTTTCTAACCAATTCCACCAAGAAGTTCCCAAGAACTCACTTCAAAAACAGACAGTCTTCATTCATTCCCGGCGGATCAATAACACTGCGTATCTCCCGCGGCATTCCCCTCCCGACCTCTCTTTCAGAATTCCTTTTCGTGCTAACCACGAAGGGCGAGAAGTCACCCGACCCAAATGAGCTAGTCCCAATACACCTCTCAGGCAGCCTATCCGCATGCAAGACTTGTCCTCGGACGGGCACGGGGGGCTGAGGTGCATCCCATCTCAACTCACCAACGGGTGCCCTCGCGAACCGTACACCAAGGAATTCGGTGTTTCCCGTGGAGGGATTAACATGTCCCTGATACTGCGCGTAGCCCAAGTTTACTATCAAGTTGTTTGTGCCGACGTTGTCGGATATCGGTGTCGCAGAAGTAGACGCCACGGCAGTTTTAGTCGATAATACCGAAATAACTAGCCAGAGTACGAGTCCAGAAGTTGAGTTCCTGAGCTTGAGCATATTTCACTGCGGAACCCGATCCTCCTCTGCACCTAGATATAAGTAGAACTTCGTGAGATACCGGAGCTGGGAAAAGATGTGTACACCTGATGTCGAGAAGTGCGGCGCATGCTTGTACTATTATTCCAAGGCTTCCTTGCTCTATTTGTACCCAAATTCTTATGGTTCTCAGCCCACGGGTTGGACGGAGAATTCGCACAGGCAGTCCGGAAATACGACGCTGTGATAGGCGGAAAGAGATCCGCTGATCAAGACTGCCAAAAGGAGGAAACATGCTGCATAGCCGCAAATTCGGCCCTTGAGCCAGACGGGAATCATCCATGTCAACTAGTTAAGCCCCCGCACTGAAAATATATCCAAGTAGCGCGTACATAAAAACCAGTTGCAATGTAGTATTAAAATATTCCAGCCGGACAAAACACTGTACACACATTACTACCACCACAGCAAGAGATATACTCGCAATACATACTTTAGAATATCCGGTTCTTCGATTATCCTCCCCAAGCAAATCCAGTAAACCTATCGCAATCCAAACCATTCCAATCGAAAGGAGAAAGTAATCATGGTTACAACGCGCAAGTCATGTATAGGCGCAAAAAGCAAGCCACATGCGAAATATTCCAAAATCAAGAAGGGAGAAGCAAACACTCAAGTTCGAACGTGCTACCCTCAATTCTCGTCAGCGCCCTTCCGAGGATCCTCGCTCTGCTTGATACCTTCACTAGACGATCTATTTCCCAACCTCGGTCTGCCACTGCCTAGGCCGCCCAGAACGGCGCCAGATGTTACCGCAGGAGGTGCACCGAGAGGTGACGGAGGAGCGTCCGCGGTGGGAGTTGGGGGGTTACTGCCGCGCTTTCGAGCCAGTATGCTCACGCTCCATCGTTTCTTCCTCAGAGAGGGAGGCATCGGCGGAGGGTTAGTAGGGACGGGAGCCCTGAATTTGGGGTGAATAAAATTGAAACCTCCGGAAGTAGGAGGGTGGACGTCAGCCGACGGCGGTGGGTGGAAGCTAAGATGTGGTGGTGGGAGGAAGTTTCCATGAGGTGAGCCGGGGCGATAGGAAGGGTGAGATGGAGGCGGGGATGAATCTGGAGTGGTGTCGGGGAATGGGTATTCAAATGGTGTATTGCTGGTGGTGTGCGCAAAAGGAGTGCCGATAATGTTGGTTGAAGGAGAGTTGAGAGCGATGTCAGGGAGAGTAGTGCGAAGACCAGACATGTTGATAGTTCCAGGCGGGGGCGATCTGGAATGAGTGCGAGTGGATGGAGAAGAGTTTGGGATGTTGGTGTCGCCGTTGGAGGTAGATGTATGGACCGATGGCTGGTGATTTTCGGGTGCGTTCTCGGAGGAGGTGTAGGTCATGACGTTGGACTCCACCTGTGTATCTTGAGGGAGAGGTTTCTGTGGGGCTAGATCTTCTGTGGACATCCTGTTGTCTGGAGCTGCGGACAGATCAAAAGTGATGGCTACCTCTTTTACGCATGCAGCCCTTGCGTATGACCCTGGATTACACCAGTCTCCCATCCCCTCTCCTGCCCTACCATTCCCCTCCCGCCCAAGTTTCCCGGGTCACCAGAATGTTCCAGGCCATGTCGCGTACGCATACATATCCGATTCCGTCATTAAGCTTGACATGTGTTTGTCACCATCGATATCATAAAATGCATCTTATCGCCGTGGGATGATAATACCATTTTTAATGTCCGGGCGCTTTTGACACACTTGTTGGAAGTTGATAATCCAGCCCACTGCAACAAGCAACCAGTGAAGTGAACAGACAGAGTGGGACCAGCTCGCCGTAAAAACACATACTCGGATCAACGAGGCATAAGGTTAAACTATAGGCCAGCCTCGGCCGAGGTGGGAAGGCATCCAAGTTTATCCCGCCACGAGGACTCTGACCGAATAAATTACGGTCGAGTTTACTGTGTGGCCGTTATCCAATATAAAACCGGAGCATTTATGAGGGCGGCAGTGAGAATCTGAAGAGGAAAAAAAGTGGGATGTGGTGTTGGACACCGCTGGGGTTTTATATGTCCATTAGCGGGCAAAACAGACAAGTTGCACATGGATTCGCACACCATCGGTGCGGTCCAGGCCTTCCCTCACGTGATAGACCCTTCAAATTCAATTGGCATTGTTCAAGATCCGCCCAATCCAAACCGTGAATTACTTGGACTTGTATCACTGTACCCATGGTGCATAAACTAGATACTCCTCCGATGAACTCCTCTTGCAGCCCATGCAACGGCTACTTATGAGACTAGCTGCGGGCAGCTTTTCAAGTCTTTTTGTACCATACCTCCAAATGAATACCGCCGTCCAGGTGCCAGATCCATGCGCATGAGTGTCCTCGGTGGTCTACGTCATTGATGAGAACAACCAACCAAGACTGTTCTATGCTATCATCCAACTTGGCTCCACTTCTTGATGAAGTCATTGGCGTCATAACCGCCTTCCACAGGCTCCGTCCCTCCCAACTGCATGTTCTCTTGGGTAGATGGTACTGATATTCCAGGAACAATACCTTCTTTGAGGTTACACAGTTTCGTGCCAGAAATAATACCTCATACGAGGTGTTCGTCTGGGCCTTTTTTGCAGTTCCTTCTCGAACTTTTTGGTGGAGATAGAGATGGGTGAAAGAGGGCATCCCCTCACCAAGGCACTTCCTCAGGGCGAACACATGCTGGCCCTTTTGAAAAATCTTGGTTTGTCGTGCATTATACATGATTCACAGACACGGATGCCTTTCATCGCACTTGATCACCAAGCTTGAAAGTATCGTCGTGCTGATTGCCATCCGAAGCTTTGCGCGCATTTGGTCTAACAGACGACTTGCTCTACAACGTGGGTAAGTAGGTGCAACCGCACGGCGTCTGGTTCTCTGTGTGTCGTGTGTCCTTTTTCATCCCTCCTGTCATCGCATTCAAGGTCAGCCAAGCAAGCTGAGTGCTTCGATGAGCCATCATCCTAGTATCAACACCACTTACCAAGTTCTTAGGGATGATAGAGTGCCCGGAGTCATGAGTTTATTATTAACGGCATTAGCGGCCCACTGTTCGACGCGTCAGCTCTTCAGTGGAGCCATAGTAGCCGCCAAGGTGAAGATCCCTGGCTCTACTAGGCTGAAGCCATGGTGAGTGAACTTTTGAACAATCGGAAATTCAACCTGCACTAAACAATCTTAGCGGAACTTGGATGTATGCTATATATATGCGCCTACCTTGGCGTTCCTGAAGGTGGTTTCTGAAAAAACGCGCCCTCATCACCTTTTCCTTGAGATGGTACAGACACCAGTTGGTCAAGACCAGCATCAACGAATTCACCGCACGACCGTTATGCGAAGGCGAACACACCACTACCTACCCGCTCCGCACTTCAACTCCCCATTACCGCCTGCCACCTATTTTCCTCCGTTACTATTCTTTCGCATACATTTCCCAAGCTCGCAACATACCTTCTCCCATGTGATCAAGAAGTCCTGGGTGGTCTACAAGGCTTTGGGAAAACATCGATGGATTCAACGGGTCCCTCAACAAAAATAGCATTCTGTGGAACAATGCAACACAAGGGATGTTTTGTATCCTGGAACGAGGAATTGCTCTTACACCTGATGCTTGATTATGACGGTCAAAACCCACCGTTTATCGTGCGGTTCAATTATAGCAGAGACTTACCGCTATCACCTGAAACGCCACCAGAAGATCCACAACTGGGGAAGATCAGGAGGATAATCAACAGAAGGATGTTACAAAAGGTATAAAAACGACACTCTCAACGCGCTCTTCAGACCATGCACCATATGCGGTTCTCAACAGTTTTTGCATTACTATCGTCAATCGCGGCGGCTTATGCGTCGAAACCGACTACGGTTGTCGATTTGGGATATGCCAAGTATGAAGGTAGCTTGAACGAGGGGACAGGGAACATCGAGTTTTTAGGAATGCGATACGCGGCAGCTCCTACAGGTGAGTTTACTCACTCCAGTCGTACCAGACCATTCACCAAGCGTGTTCCCAAAGGCGCTCATCGCTGGAGAGAGCCCCAACTCCCCAGCGCCACACCAGGCATCCAAAAAGCCAACGCGTTCCCGAACAGATGTTGGCAAGCCGGATCAGGAAATCAACCCGTAGCACCATTCCCCTTGTCCAGCAGCCCCCGCCAGGAGAAACGAGCTGTACCTGAACTTTCCGAAGACTGTCTATTTCTCAAGTACGTGCCCGATTGAGGATAGAAATCGCCTATATGAGTGTTGCTTTGTAACACCGTGTTTCAGTGTTATAACCCCTGCTTCGGGAAACAAGAGTTTGCCTGTTGTGGTTTGGATCCATGGGTAAATACATGTCCCCCGTCTTTTGTATATGAACGTTACTCAGTCCCGGTTTGTAGAGGAGGGTACATGGCCGGCAGCGCGTCTGGGTCCTCCGGCAAGGATATCTTCGATGGTAATGATCTAGTTCGTGAAGCCGGCGGAGGTGTGGTTGCTGTTATTATCCAGTATCGTTTGGGAGTATTCGGTTTCCTTGCTGGGCAGAAGGTTCATGATGATGGTGCTTTGAACGCTGGATTGCGTGAGTGTCTTGGTGCCCTCCGGCCGACGGTAATATATTGAGACGATTATTAGTTGACCAGCAGTTCGCGCTCCAGTGGGTACAGCGTCATGTAGGTCTTCCTGCGTTATGCTGAAGTCACAAGAATATTGACGGTTGGGGTAGATCGGGAAGTTCAACGGGGATCCTAGTAAAGTCACCATTTGGGGGGAATCAGCCGGTGCGTCTAGGAATACGTCGAATATATTCGCATTCTTCTCAGCTGACAACTCTGATAGGTGCTGGATCGGTCCTTCAGCATGTGATTGCGAACGACGGTAATACAATGCCGCCTCTGTTCCGCGGAGCAATCACCAGTTCGACATTCCTTCCTTCTCAGTATGCGTTCAATGACCGAATTCCCGAGGTCAGCCTCCTATGGATCTCGTACGTTTATGGGTAAAGCTCATACGTCTTATCAGCAATTGTTCGCCGAGGTTGCGAAGGAAGCGGGGTATGTCCTATGGTCTACTCTCCTAGGCACTGAGTATGAACAACGACTCTTTCAATAGATGCTCCTCAGCCTCAGATACACTCGCCTGCTTGCGACAAGCGGACGTTAATCTTCTTCAGCAAGCCAACACCGACATCGGCGATAGCGGTTTCTTCGGTACATTCATCTTCGTTCCCGTTGTGGATGGTCGCTTCATAACCAAACGGCCCACGCAACTCCTGAGCGAAGGCAAAGTCAACGGAGTAGATCTCACGTATTTTGTTCAGTTTCTGTTGTATTGACTTTATTTGAATTTAGGAAGCATTCCTCGCAATGACCAACACATTTGAAGGTGCTCTTTTCGTCAACATGAACACCTCTGCTACTGTTCAGACACCATCTTATCTGGCGAATTTGTTTCCCGAGTTCAATGATGCTGATGTCGCTGCTGGTACCGCTGTATATGCGAACCAAGGAGCACCCATTGACCAAGCCGTTGCTATTATGGGAGAATGTAAGGGGATACTCTGGATTTACGTGTCTATGCTAAAATGTCCATCTTTTCTAGCTATTTTCATCTGCCCCACGTATTTCTTGCTTCGCGCGTTCAAGAACAAAGGGTTCAAGGTAAATCTTCTGTCTGAACATCCGATCACCGACGCCTGTTGACTGGCAAAGGGCGAATTTGCTATCCCGCCCGGGGGCCACGGCATGGATGTCGTTTATTACTTCCCCAAGTGAGCATTTTCTTCTCCCGAGTAGATCAAGAGCATTAACCATTATTAGCCCGGCTACTGGAGCCTTCCCGCCCTTCAATAACACCGTTTTCGTGAATAACTTTGCTCAATCCTTCTTGAATTTTGCGATGGCTCTGGATCCTAATGTCAAGTGGGACCCTGCCAATACTGTCCCTCATTGGGAGAGGTGGAGTGAGGGAGGAAGGGCAGAGATGTTGTTCAACAAGACTGAAGCGGATGTTCCCGTATTTCGTTCCATCATGACCTCAGAAAGCCTCCTTGAGCGTTGCGAGTGAGTACCATCCGAACCACTCATTGTACATGGTCGTTGACAAAGCAAAAAGCTTCTGGGAGCGCACTAGTGCGGCTTCTGCTCAGTAGTTCACTCTTGAACATGTGTATCTTTTGGAAGATGAAGAACTCCGTTCGAGCCAAGCCATGGAGCCGACGAGAATCGTTCACCATATGACACATCCATAAAGACCGTCATGAGCAGAACCACCGCGACTGACGTCCAGGCCAACGGGCCAACGCCCCACTGGCGAGCACAAAGGCTCATATTTGGCATTACCATGGAACACGCATCAGCTCCTCAGTGGGGCTATGGTAGCCCCCGAGGTGAAAATTCCTGACTCTACTAGGTTGAGGCCATGGCGAGTGAACTTTTGAACAACCGGAGATTCGACCTGCACTAAACAGCCTCAGCAAAATTTGGATGTATGCTACAAATAGGCGCATGTGCACGCACACCTTGATGACAAAGGATGTCGTGAGGCGTCCCTGAGAGTGGTTTTTAAAGCAAACCTCCCCTTTATCATCAACCTTCTACTGAAAATGATACAGTTGGTCAAGATCACATACGCACGAATCTACCGCATGACCCTTTTGAAGGGAAACACGCCACTGCCCACACACTCCGCACTCCAACTCCCCCTTAACGCCTGCCACCTTTGTTCCCTATTCTGCTTCATTACCATTCTTTCGCACACAATTCCCAAGCTCGCAGCATACCTTCTCCCATGTGATCAAGAAAAAGTCCCGGGTGATCTACCAGGCTTTGGGAAAACATTGATGGATTTAACGGGTCCCTCGACAAAAATAACGTCCCGTGAATCAATGCAACACAACGCATGCTTCGTATCCTGGAACGAGGAATTTCTCTTACACCTGATGCTTGATTATGTCGGTCAAAAGCCACCGTTTATCGTGCGGTTTAATTATAGCAGGGACCTACCGCAGTCACCTAGAACGCCATTGGAAAATCCGTAGCCGGGGAAAATTAGGAGAATCATGGTCAGAAGGATGTCTCAAAAAGTATAAAAACGACGCTCCCAATGCGCTCTTCGAACCATACGCCACATGCGGTTCTCAACAGTTTTCGTGTTATTATCGTCAATCGTGGCGATTTATGCGTCGAAACCGACCACGGTTGTCGATTTGGGATATGCCAAGTATGAAGGTAGCTTGAACGAGGGGACGGGGAACATCGAGTTTCTGGGAATGCGATATGCGGCAGCTCCTACGGGTGGGTTATCCACGTTAGTCAGACCAGTCAATTCACCGAGTGTGCCCCTAAAGGCGCTCAACGTTGGAGAGAACCGCAACTCCCTCTTGCCACACCAGGCATCCAAACAGCCAACGCGTTCCCGAACAGATGTTGGGAAGCCGGACAAGGAAATCAACCCGTAGCACCATTCCCTTTGTCCAGTGGCTCCCGCCAGGAGAAACGAGCTGTACCCGAATTTTCCGAGGACTGTCTGTTTCTCAAGTACGTGCTCGATTGAACATAGAAATGGCCGAAATGAATGTTGATTTTTAACACTGCGTTTCCAGTGTTATAACCCCTGCATCAGGAAAGAATGATTTGCCTGTTGTGGTTTGGATCCATGGGTACGTACCTACCGTATTTTTCGATGAACGTTACTCAGTCTCGGTTCAGGGGAGGGTATATGTCCGGCAGCGCGTCTGGGTTCTCCGGCACGGATATCTTTGATGGTAATGATCTAGTGCGTGAAGCCGGTGGAGGAGTGGTTGCCGTTATTATCCAGTATCGTTTGGGCGTATTCGGTTTCCTTGCTGGGCAGAAGGTTCATGATGATGGTGCTTTGAATGCCGGGTTGCGTAAGTGTCTTGATATTCTCGCTACCGATGGGAATATATCGAGATGATGTTTAGTTGACCAGCAGTTTGCACTTCAGTGGGTACAACGTCATGTAGGTCCTCTCATGGTGTACTACTTGCCACAAAGCTGTTAACAGTAGTGGTAGATCCAGAAGTTTAATGGGGATCCCACCAAAGTCACTATTTGGGGTGAATCAGCGGGTGGGTCTAGGAATACGGCGACCTTGTTCATATGCTTCCCAGCTGACAACTCTGATAGGTGCTGGGTCGGTCCTTCAACATGTGATTGCGAACGACGGTAACACAATGCCACCTCTGTTCCGCGGAGCAATCACCAGTTCGACATTCCTTCCTTCTCAGTATGCGTTCAATGACCGAATTCCCGAGGTCAGCCTCCTATGGATCTCGTACGTTTATGGGTAAAGCTCATACGTCTTATCAGCAATTGTTCGCCGAGGTTGCGAAGGAAGCGGGGTATGTCCTATGGTCTACTCTCCTAGGCACTGAGTATGAACAACGACTCTTTCAATAGATGCTCCTCAGCCTCAGATACACTCGCCTGCTTGCGACAAGCGGACGTTAATCTTCTTCAGCAAGCCAACACCGACATCGGCAATAGCGGTTTCTTCGGCACATTCATCTTCGTTCCCGTTGTAGATGGTCGTTTCATAACCAAACGGCCCACGCAACTCCTCAACGAAGGCAAAGTCAACGGAGTAGATCTCACGTATTTTGTTCAGTTTCTGTTATATTGACTTTATTTGAATTTAGGAAGCATTCCTCGCAATGACCAACACATTTGAAGGTGCTCTTTTCGTCAACATGAACACCTCTGCTACTGTTCAGACACCATCTTATCTGGCGAATTTGTTTCCCGAGTTCAATGATGCTGATGTCGCTGCTGGTACCGCTGTATATGCGAACCAAGGAGCACCCATTGACCAAGCCGTTGCTATTATGGGAGAATGTAAGGGGATACTCTGGATTTACGTGTCTATGCTAAAATGTCCATCTTTTCTAGCTATTTTCATCTGCCCCACGTATTTCTTGCTTCGCGCGTTCAAGAACAAAGGGTTCAAGGTAAATCTTCTGTCTGAACATCCGATCACCGACGCCTGTTGACTGGCAAAGGGCGAATTTGCTATCCCGCCCGGGGGCCACGGCATGGATGTCGTTTATTACTTCCCCAAGTGAGCATTTTCTTCTCCCGAGTAGATCAAGAGCATTAACCATTATTAGCCCGGCTACTGGAGCCTTCCCGCCCTTCAATAACACCGTTTTCGTGAATAACTTTGCTCAATCCTTCTTGAATTTTGCGATGGCTCTGGATCCTAATGTCAAGTGGGACCCTGCCAATACTGTCCCTCATTGGGAGAGGTGGAGTGAGGGAGGAAGGGCAGAGATGTTGTTCAACAAGACTGAAGCGGATGTTCCCGTATTTCATTCCATCACCACCTCGGGGAGTCTGCTTGAGCGTTGCGAGTGAGTACCCTTCACACTATTCGTTGTACATGCCCGCTGACCGTGCAAGAAGCTTCTGGGAGCGCGTTGGTGCGGATTCTGCTCAGTAGTTCACTCTCGGACATGCATATTTTTTGGAAGATGGAAAAAGTCCATGATCTGTTCAATACTATCCACGTGTGTACTCGGGTCTATCTTGGTGGTCGTAAGAACTGCCATAAAGAGGCGTAAGTAAGCATTTCAAGTCGTAGTCAAGATGATCCTCTCCCTTCTCCGTTAGCGTCCCAAATTCCGGACGGGTCTGTTCCTACATCTCGTTTTCTTCCCAGACCTGCGCTGGCAATTGGGTAGCAAGGATGAGTGCAAACAATGACAGGATGGTCATGAGCAAGTAGACACCATAACCTCCGAAAATATTGTACTGCACTGAATAAGAGAACAGTGATGTTGACAAGGCCGGTCCAATCGCACGAGCGATAGATACGGTCATTTGAGACAAACCGTTGGTGGCTCCGAGGGAGCGCTTGTTCGGTGCAGATGCCGTGATGTACATGAAGATGCTCCCTAAGTAGGCACGATTAAGATCGAATCTAGCCGTGGAGCCGACGAGAAATCGCTCACCGTATGACATATCCATAAACACCATCATGAGCAGAACCGCCGCGACTAACGTCCAGACCAACGGGCCAACGCCCCACTGGCGAGCACAAAGGCTCATGACGGGCATTAACATGAAACACGGACCGAAAACGGTCATTCCAGAGAAGAAGACACGCTTCTCACCGAAACGTCGCAGAATCTTCGCAAAGAAGAGTATATTGAAGATGCCCGTAACCGCGCCATAGCTTCCCCAAATATATCCAATCGTTGGGGGACTGAAGCCTAAACCGCCAATTTCAACCGGCATGGCGAAAAAGAGCGGAAGAAGAGCGTTGAGTGTGATGTTTAGGAAGGCAAGGGTAACATAGTTGGCTACGGAGATCAACACGGGATAGACAAGAATTTTACGGAGAGGAAGAGGTTCGCTTGCTTCGAAAACGTCTGTCAGGGTTGTTTCTGAGGACATTGAGACGATTCGTTTGCGTTTTGGCACGGTCTGTGGAGGTTGGAGGGTGAGGATGAAGTTTAGCAGAGGGATACCACTCCCTGGCTCACCTCTCTGAAGAAGAGTGCAGTGATTATGAAGGCAACGAATACAAAACTTGATGTTGCGAGACAGGGTAAGAAATAAGGGTAGTCCTTCCAGAACTGGTTTTTGAATACAGTCGGGAAGCGTTCGTAAGGCTTTGATAAAGAGCCTCCCATTAACGGCCTAATCATTTTAGCCGACATTAAACTCAAATTGGAGAGAAAGGAGCGTACCCTATCGTGGACCCCGCGGCCCAAACCACAGGCATCAACGAGAAGCCTTCCGCGCGGTTAGTAGAATCCGTCAACTCTCCCATGACACTCTTCATCACGCCTGAAGGTTCCGGCAATTAAGGAAAGGCATTCACACTCCTTGAATTCTACGCACCGATATTTCCGTTCAGAAGACCGCAAATGCATCGACTGAGGAAGCTGTTAACTTCTTGATCAAAAGGAAGGATCCTCATGTGCTCACCTGATAACGAGTGTCCAAAACGTCCTAGAAAGTCCGAAACATAGCATCGATAACGCTATACCAATTAGACCGGTCAACAGAACAGGCTTACGCCCAATGTAGTCAGATAGACGACTCCATTGTAAGACAGTCAAAGCCTCTGTAACAAAGAACATTGATTCCTGGGTTGAAGTGTCAGAGTAGAGAGCAATCGAGAGAAACATGTTCGACTCAACGATTAGGCCTGCATAGTAGCCAACTTTTCGGTCGTCCCCTCCTGTGATGTCCAACTCACTAACGAGCTGCTCGGGCAGTCAGAAACGTGTTAGGCGCAGCCATATTCCAAACCGACTTGCCTGGTTGATGTAAGGGTATATGGATTGACTATTGATGGGCTCGCAGAGCTGCAACAACAAGATAATAGCGATTTGGAGTTTGGGGAGGGGGCTCGGCTGGCGCCTTTTGGGGACATCGGCGGGGGGAGAGAGGAGAGGAGTCTCTTCGTCAATGAAAGCAGAATCGACGGTCATCCTGGTGGTACGAGGGAGTCCTCTGGGGGAAGAGGAAGAGGGAGAGCGAGGAAGGAGGGGTACAAGTATGCTCCGCAAGAGCAGGGCCGAGGCTTGTGGAGATCCAGAAGAATTCTCGAGAAAGATGTCAAACGTGGAAGGTGCAGGGAAAAAAAGTGTGTCATGAGATTGCAGCCGGCGCGTAGATTTTGCCAGTTGGTCTGATAGCCAATTTAAAACGGCTCAGGGTGATCAACCACCCCTAGGTGAAATTTGAAATGAAAGTCACTTCATCTTTCCGTCACTGGCTGGTGTGCTCGAACGATCACATCCGCAACAGCTCGCATTATGCTGGCGGAGACGACATCTATCCTACCGTTGCCCGAAAAAGCTGGTCACACCTTAGCGAAGAGCAATTCTAGCCGTGTTCGTGCCTGCATACGTAATAGTTCCTGGGTTCGATGGCACTAGCCTTTATCTAGATCAGTTCTTCGTTATGATTCCTCATTCCACACGAGTCCGATTAAGTGTAAGCACTGTGCTAGCAGAAAAGACGCATACATCCCGATGGATATAAGGGAGACAGCAAGGCATTATGGAAGAGTTGACACCTCTTCCAAAAGATGATGAAGCAGAGAAATGTGATGCGACGAAGCAAGGCGCCACTGTTCTCATCATCTGACCCAAGAATTCTGGGTTGGAGCAGCGTATGTTATAAAAAGTTTCGTGGCATGTCGGATCAAGGAGAAGAATTATGATGAATGATCACAATCCACAAATAAAACCGTATACACAAACCATGGCACTCATACTTCCCGTCTACTTGCAAGCATGTTCAAAATGGGAAAGGCTGAAAAGGTTAACAATGAGCCGAATGAGATGGAATACATTTTCGGAGGTGTGACCCACTGCACGGCTTGTAGGCAAGGAGAACTTAAAATCTTGCACTCGATAACTCTCCATGTCAGGATTATGCTGATATCGCCGTTCCAACCACAAACTGGATCAAGGTGGAGTATATGAGAGGAGGGACTGCTCGATGCGCCTATCCAGGAAGGGCAGGAAGTCAGGCTGGCTAATGCGGCTAACAACAGTCAACGAGAAACTCACCGAAAGAACTTCTGGCTCCACCAAGGGCGACCAGGCGATCTATCAGAATGAACATCACATTCGTTCCGGCCATCCTTACGTGGAGCTCACTTCAGAAAAGCCACGAGGCCGATGTTCTTCGCCAGATGGACACTCGCTCATAATAATCGTTTTGTTGGAAGTAGATCGATCATCGGACAAATCTACTATGTGGAGCTTACTAGGAGCATAGGGGGCCAGCATCACGATAGAAGAGGTTGTGTACTGTACGTCTTTGCTTCTTAAGAACCCGGCATGGGCGGCCACGAATAAACCCAAGAAATCCGTCCTCTGATACCTCATGGGACAAAGTAAGGTTGTTTGAGCAGGATGGTTATGTGAGGTAACTCAGGCCAACGCCGCGTAGATTGTGCGAAGAGACTTCCTGTCAAGTTATCCGTATCAAAGCTATTGGCATTCACCCGACGGACTCGATAAGAACAAACGACCCAGAAATAGCACCCGAACTCCACATCACCGGCAGCAGGAATGAACCTCTACTATATTTATTTGTAGCCTACGAAGGTAACCCGCCATCAGTGAAAATTCGGGAATGAGGGGTGTCCCAACCCTCAAGCCCTTTTTTACGACTAGCCTCAGCGACCATGGTTTTGCAACACCTAGTGCAGGTGAAAGTGAAAATTATAGTCCTGATAAGTGAACCAATGTGCGACACCAACATTCGACTGTTGAAAGCAGCCTGAGCACAGCAGGCGATGTTTCCCACGCCCCCGTTTGTTGCTTCCAGTGCCTTGCACAAGTAGGCTAACAAAGGATAGACGACTGTCAACAAGATGGGCCCTACGAACGAGACCATCATGAGGGAAAAAAATCTGTGTTTCTGGAGAGGTAGTCTCGACCTCCCAAAAATATGCTCTACAGACTCTTGAGCCTCGCTGCGCATCATACGCGGCAACCGGGAGTCTAAGAGCATGCCAAGGTTGAGAATTAGGAAGAGATAAAGAACGGAGAACGGAGAGCGAGGAGTGACAATGCATCTAGTAGCTCACGTCACCCAAACTTCGTTTCTGCGTCAAAGGTGATGGAGTCCGTTCTCTGAAGATCGGCGTGCACTTGCCGAATCTTCACAAGATGAGACAGAACCCAAAGAAATAATTCGAGCAACACTGGTTACAGGCCTTTGGTTGGTGAGTCGTCGAGGTGGACGCATTAGGTCGATTGGTCTTAGAGAGCTTGGGGCACATGGCTGCAGTCAAAGCGCCGGTGAAGGGTGGGAAGCTACGTTCCACGGCCCTATCACTCAGGTAACAACAAGAGTCTCATGGTTCTTTGCGATATCGGGGGAGACACCAGTTTTGGACAAAGAATGCGCTCGAGGGCTTTGAATAGTACGGGTTCCAACGGAATGTAATGGCGAGGTACTTGTGAGTAGGTCGGGCATATCAGGGTATCGGTCACCAGACGACCACGATGAAGGGGTTGTCGAGGACACCGGCGTTGGACATTACTTCCGTGCCACCATTGTAGTGATGCCTAATCTGAAAACGCCAGCTCCGCAATTTAAGCTCAGCCTCGATGATAGGGCATAAGTCGGATGAGTATAGAGCTAGGGCCTTTTCCCTATCCGCCTTTCTGTCGTTTGGTAAATCGTGCATGCCCGACTCCACCACTATAGACCCCTCACGAACGAAGATTGAAATTGATGGAATCCTGGTAGCACTCAGTGAATAACATGAGTTGTTCTGTGAATCAGTGTGCAAAAAGTTTCCATTCAGCTAAGCTAATGCTATAATTCATCTCACCGAGACAACCTCAGCGTGTGGACCTAGTAGATAAAGAGGAGAGATGACATCACAACCGCCATTAGGGACGATGCCCACCAAAATTACATGGGAAGCGATCCACCTCTCACCGACAAAGCATAAAGGACAGAAACGAAACGCGGAGCGGTCATCCGCGCCGAGGAGCCCACGGATTGACCTACTCCGTTCACGGAACCCAGAGAGTTGTCCGGAACAGTATCCATGATAAAAAATTTGACTACATCCTAGGGATCTGATTTAGTGATAGAGGCGATTCTCTGTGAGAATTGGGATAGCGTGCCATATGCCATGTATACCAGGGAGGATATCGCCATATGATTGAATATCAAACTCCGTACCACGGGGTTGGTGCCGCCGAAGTATATTGTGACCATGTGAGGGACAAGGAACAGAGCGAAGAAGACGACCGTCAAGGTTAAACAGGTCCTGGAGACCCTCTTAGGCTCGCATCGTTGCAGGATCCCTGGGGATATCATGAGTTCGGCCGGAGCGGTGTAGGTTCCCCACTTGGGTCATGTCATTTGCCGAAAGACCAAGGCCATATTGTTGAGGTGGAGAGGTATACACCAGAGATAGGAGGGTTCGTTGGGCCTGATCTAGGAAGGATATCAAGGCATAGTTGAGGAGGGCGATGATGAGGCGGGCAAAGAGTTGCTTGAGTTGAAGTGTCTCGTGGATTTTATCGGTAGGCAATAGCGCTATGACACTTTGCGTGACTAGCTGTCGAACACTCGTAACGGCGTCACCCGCAGCAGCCCGCGGATTGTGCCGTAGCCCCAGATCTTGCGCCTGATGGAGGAGACTGGAGGTCGAGGCAGGAATGATGGAACTTGCAGCAGACTTCGCGCCGTCTTTCACGTTGAGGATTTTTTTTCCAGGCAATCTGTAGCTCCGTGGGAGAGTCTGCCAAGGTAATAAATTATAAGTGTATGGATATGATAGCTACCAGAGTAGTGCCTCCTCAAAGCCATAATAAGTGAGGTAAATGAGACGAAGGAGAATATGGCGGTAATCATACAGTGGGTGATTATGAATGAAAGGGATCTACCCGAGGGTCGGGAGCCTTTCATGCAAGCCTATCAAAAAGCTACCCATTGACGACCTGCAGTTGAAAGGCGCAATAAATAACTGATTACCCAAGCGGAAGCTCGACACAGCTACCCACTCGATACTAATCCCTATACTCTACACCAAGGGCAACGCTGTATATGCTCGATGGCAATCAGTACTGTCTGCGACCTTGTTGGTGCATCTCAGTTCATTGCATGTGCACATATTGAGTCAAGTATGTACCGGATTTTGTAGTTTCTTCGCCACGGCTCAGTAATTTTGCTCTCCAAGATTGGTCATGGAACTATACACCCAAGCCAAGTTGCCTCCGAATACCCCCTGCATTGATCGTGCGGCTGCTTGGATCCATGTGTTATTCGTTAATCCGAAAATGTATGTAGAAAGTCCAAGTCCAAATGGACCGATTAGGAGAATCGGGCGACGGCCCAACTTGTCTGATAGGCGTCCCCAATGATGGACCATTGCAGCCTTGGCAAGGAACAAGAATGATTTTCCTGTGACGACCTTCAGCACAGTATTCATCAGTATCGCGATCAGCGGAACCTTGTGTATTGCCAGTCGGAATTGGAGTATTGTTTAAAGATTGGATGACGGTATTAGTCAAGGGCTCCGATAGCGGTATCGCGGCGAGAATTAAGAGCTGCCTGATGGGAAGTGGAGTACGTTGCCTTTGACTTTCTTGGAGTTCTGTAGTTGAGGCTTCACCAGTAGCACTGCGATTCATGGGGGTGGAAGTCAGGCTGAGAGCCGGGCAACTGCGCCTTCAATCGACGAAGCTGGGTGCCAGTACGTATTAGAGCATACACATTACTATTCCGGGGATCTTGAAAGCCGGGGTTGAAAGCATTGATGTTGGAGTGCGCAGATCACATTCTCGTGGTCTGTTTATTTTTAGTTATCCTTATATTGTAGTCTTCATTTCTCTTCCTCAGATGTTTGCCAACAACTGAGTTTCACACGTTCGCGTCTACTATAGCCAGCAATCCACCAGCAAGCCGAAATCCAGGAGGTTCAGGGCTTCACTAGAAGCACTACACCGCGAATGAGACTGTATGTGTCACGAATATCCAGACAGGGATGTCATTGAATTATGGCAGCTGGATGTATAAACCCAACATCTGATATATATTCACATCAGGGATGACAGCAGCATATGTGTTGCACGTTCGTCTATTATCTACTCAATATATTCAGGATCTTTGTGAAACTACCTCGGAGATATTTGACAACTAATTTAATTAAGTCCCTTGCATCAGAGCAGCCTGATGTTTAGCCTTGTTCTCCTCACGAGTCTTTGCAGTCTTTGCCCTTTGAGCTGCACACCTGACTTCCCCACTGACACATAAGTTGGCAGCCTGCTCTCTGCAGGTATTCTCTGTATCTTCATAGAAAGGGAGTGGTTTTGTGAGGGAATGTGTGAGTGTACATCACAGCAAGTGGGCATTGTATAAGGCATGCATGTTGACCATGAAGCAGTCAACTGGTGAGTGTAGAACTGCAGTCTTTGGTTTCAATGTTTTGATCTGTTCTTGCTCAAAGAACTTTCCTGTGTCAGATGATAGCTTACACTGTGCATTATTGTTACAGACTTCACTTTGTGCCCATTAAGCTCTCGGAGCCTTGGTTACAACTAGGGTTCTGTGGATCCTATTCAGTTTAACCTCTTTTCCATCTCCATTGGGCATCCTCTCTCTGGAATTGCTGTTCTTCATACCATCCCTTTTGTCATTTTTTTCCTATCAGAATTCTTATCTGATTATTGTGCTCTCTTTCTGTTTATTCCTCCTTCCCTTGATTATCATTTGCCTATCTAGGTTTTACCATTATCTGATGTTTCATCTCCACCCTTGTGCTATCAGATGACTGGACACCATGTGGACAGACTCCCTACCCTTGTGTCCTCATTGCAGATATCAACTCACATGTTACTTGTATTCTCCTTTGAGCAGTTAACAATGCTATTACCTAGTTACTGCTCTCTGGACTTTATCCTGACTGACAGTATATAAGTAGGATTACAGCTATCTGTAGTAGCTAGTCAGAATATCAACTTAGATCTCTCTCCTCTCTCCTGCTTGTCCACTACATGTCCACCCTTCAGTCTGGACTTGTCCTGTCTCTGTCTGATCTCTGTCTGTTCATCCACTCGAGTCTGTAGTTGGTCAAGTGAGGCCATTCATAGTACCAGAGGGGTGCAACACATAAGTTGAAGCCAAGGCCTCATATTCTTGGTCTGCAAACATCCAACTCTGTCTGCTCAGTGTCCACCCCCACATTCAGAGTTAGTTCTTAACAATTATAATAGTCATGTTGGACATTGAAAAGAAATGAGATATTCTGTAACAGTATGCTGAAAATTGGGCATTCATTGATTCTGCAAGTAAGTGGACATACTGTGGGTTTTGTGATGACAGATCCTGCCTTTGATGGAGTGAAGATTGGCATATTTAGCTGAGGATCCTTGACTTCATCAATGTCATAAGCCTTCAAAATAATCCATGAGACACTTGCACTTGTAGATTGGCACAGTATTCAGACTATATGCCCAATAGAATCCCCATTCTATAGCAGACCTTGATTAGAAAGATTGTGCAAAATTATGATAAGGAAAACACACCACAAGGGTTTTGAACCATACCCATGAGCCTCCTTTGCATACATCCTTGGATTCTGATATGACACTTTGACAGAGCAACTACATGTTCTCTTCAATCATGGTGAGGTGGCACTGTAAGAGGTTTGTCTCTTCACAGATGATTGCACCAGAAAGGGTCTGCTGTTCAGTCTCAACAGCTGGGGGCATTTCAACAAAGCCTGCCTTCATGTTACTATTTTCCAGTAGAGAATATAAGAAGGGACACACCATGTACTGGATCCTTCTTAATATTCTAACCCAACTGCTGTCTAACTTCCTCATTTTGGTTGAATAAGTCTTGAATGCCTTTCCAGCTTGGATTGGGGTACCTTCAGATGTCATCCTGTTACAACCTTTGTTATAAACTCAGGTTGCAACTAAAGCAAAGGCTTGAGGATGACAAAGGGGAAAGAACAAGTTGGTAAAGTGTAAGGAATACAGGTGCTCTACCTAGGATTTATATATGTATAGAAGGTGAACTAAGAATAGATGAAACAAGTGATGAGTAAGGCTATGAGTCATGATGAGTAATTAGGTGAGTCAGAATGAAGTCATCAAGGGGCTGATATGACATATGAAACACTATGATCAATCAGCACATCTAAATATAGATGAGACCATAACATCACCCTCCTCTCAAGGCATCATGTCCTCATGAAACTACTGTATAGGTCTGTGTAAGCTATTGCATATGGGGAAGGTAAAACAGGCAAGGAAATGTTGGGCCTCTTTGAACATCAGGGGCTCATGTAGTCAGTGTGTGATGTGTCACATGACGTCCTTCTTGTTAGGGCCAATAAAGAATTAGTTGGTAGCTTTCTTCCAAGCAATGAAGAATAGAGTGTGGTCTGGCCCACTGCCGAACATTGGTATCATGTGGCCTCGATAGGTGACGCCTGTGTTGCTGTGGTCACTGATAAGGGCCCATAGGATTTGCTTCCAATATTCTTCATTTTTCTCTCCATATTCCTTTAGGATTGTAAACAGAATGGAGGGCTTGCATTCTTCTACTTTGGTGGGCCCAGTACATTCGGGGGAGAGGAACTCCATGAGATGCTTAGCCTCTTCGCTGATGGTGGGGGAGTTATCATCTGATTCAGAGTCTGTCAAGGAGTGGTGTCGAGTAGTGGGTTGGGGAGTTGGGTGTTCATGAGGGAATGGGTCTCGTCCCTGGGTGAGGGATACTAGGAGTGATATGAAGTTCTCCTTCTCTTCATCACCCAATATGTTGAGTTTTGCCATTTGTTCAGCAACCATAACTAGGATGCTGGTGAATCGGTCGCTGGTATCAGTGGTGAGGTAGTCATTGGCATCATGAAGGATAATATGGATGTGCTGGTTCATCTGGGTAGCTTGCTCTGAATCTTTGGCACAATTGATGACCTGGGGAATGACTGTTTGTACCACTTCTGAGAATAGCTGGGTTGCCTCTTTTATGTTGGTGTATACTCGATGGAGGTGAACAACGTCTTGGATGAGTTGTAGATATTCCTTGAACTTCTTGGTGGGGTTATTGTCAGAGAGTTGCTGCTCGATGTCAGTGATAAGGGTGTTGGTAGGAGGGGAAGTGGGGACAAAAGGTTGGATGGCTTGGTCTGTGTCCATATTTGTGTTCAGTTTTCTACAGGAGTTGCTGTGCTGCTTTAAAGTCATCGATTACCCCCCCCCCCCCCTTTTATAGGTTTTTCTCCAGAAAACCTTCGGAGATAATCTTGTAGTGCTGACTGAGCATTACTGAGTATTGACTCAGCTACCCATGTGTCATGCTCATTGCTATACCCTTTCCAGTGCACCAG